>JBAMIH010000170.1:0-61873 GCA_038501795.1 Pseudopleuronectes americanus
AAGAGAAGAAAGAGAAAAAGAAAGAAAAGAAACAATAGAGAAAAGAAGAAGAGAAAAGAGAAAAAAAAGAAGAGAAGAAAGAGAAAAGAAGAAAGAGAAAGAGATAGAGAAAAAGAAGAAAAAAGACAAAAGAGAGAGATGAAGAGAAACAGAGAGACAGAAATAGATGATCATCTCCCCCTCTCCGCCGCACTCCGCTCCCCCCTACACTCCCCTCCCTCCCGCTCTCTCCCCCTCTCTCACACACTCCTCATCCGCTCCCCTCTCCCTTCTCTCTCTCCTCCTCACGCTCTCCCACCTCTCCCCTACACCCTCCTCCCCGCTCCTCCTCATCACTCTCTCTCTCTCTCACCTCCCTCTCGCCCCTCCCCCTCCCCTCTCTCTCCCCCCCCCCTCCCCTCCCCTCCCCTCCCCTCTCTCTCTCTCCCCCCCCCCTCCCCTCCCCTCCCCTCCCCCTCTCTCTCTCCCCACTCTCTCTCCCCCCCCCCACTCACTCTCCTCCCCCCCCTCACTCCCTCCCCTCTCTCCCCTCTCCCCCCCCCCACCCCTCCCCTCTCCCCTCTCTCTCCCCCCCCCCACTCACCCCCCCCCCTCCCCTCCCCTCTCCCCCCCTCCACCCCCCCTCCCCCTCTCTCCCCTCTCTCCCCACTCCCCCCCCCCTCTCTCTCCCCTCCCCTCTCCCCACTCTCCTCTCCCCTCTCCCCCCCCCCCCCACCCCCCCTCTCCCTCTCCCCCCCTCCCCTCCCCCCTCTCTCCCCTCCCCTCCTCTCTCTCCCCTCCCCCCCCTCCTCCCCTCCCCCCCTCCCCCCCCCCTCCCCTCTCCTCTCCCCCCCCCTCTCCCCCCCCCCTCCCCCCTCCCCTCCCCTCTCCCCTCTCCCTCTCCCCCCCCTCCCCCCTCCCCTCCCCTCCCTCTCCCCCCCCCCTCCCCCCCTCCCTCACTCTCCCCCCCCCCTCTCCCCCCCCCCTCCCCCTCCCCTCCCCCCCTCTCCCCCCCTCCCCCCCCCCTCTCTCCCTCTCTCTCCCCCTCCTCTCCCCCCTCTCCCCCCTCCCCTCTCTCTCTCTCCCCTCCCCTCTCCCCCCCCTCTCTCCCCCCTCCCCTCCCCCCCCTCCCCCCCCCCTCCCTCCCCCCCCCTCCCCTCCCCTCCCCTCCCCCCTCCCTCTCTCCCCTCTCTCTCTCCTCTCCCCCCCTCTCTCCCCCCCCTCCCCTCCCCTCCCCCCCCTCCTCTCCCCCCCCTCTCTCCCCCCCTCCCCCCCCCCTCCCCTCTCCCCCCTCCCCTCCCCCCCCCCTCCCCCCCCCCTCCCCCCCCCCTCCCCCCCCTCCCCCCCCCCTCCCCCCCCCCTCTCTCTCTCACTCCCCCCCCCTCTCTCCCCCTCCCCTCCCCCCCTCCCTCCCCCCTCCCCCCCCCCTCCCCCCCCTCTCCACTCCCCTCCCCCCCTCCCCCCCCCCTCCTCCCCCCTCCTCTCCCCCCCTCCCCTCTCTCCCCCCCCTCCCTCTCCCCCCCCCTCTCCCCCCCCCCTCTCCCCCTCTCTCTCTCCCCTCTCCCCCCCTCTCCCCTCTCTCCCCCCCCTCTCCCCTCCCCTCCCCCCCCCCTCTCTCTCCCCCCCCTCCCCCTCTCTCTCTCTCCCCCCTCTCTCTCCCCTCCCCCCCCTCCCCCCCCCCTCTCTCTCCCCCCCCTCCCCCCCCCCTCCCCTCTCCCTCCCCCCCCTCCCCCCCCTCCCCCCCCCCTCTCCCCCCCTCCCCCCCTCCCCCCCCTCTCTCCCCCCCCTCTCCCCCCCCCCTCCTCACCCCCCCCTCCCCCCCCCCTCCCCTCCTCCCCCCCCCCTCTCTCTCTCTCCCTCCCCCCCCCCTCCTCTCTCCCCCCCTCTCCCCCCCCTCTCTCTCTCTCTCTCCCCTCTCCCCCCCCCCTCCCCCCCCCCTCTCTCCTCTCCCCCCCCCCTCTCCCCCTCTCCCCCCCCCCTCTCCCCCCCCCCTCCCCTCCTCCCCCCCTCCTCCCCCCCCCCTCCCCCCCCTCTCTCCCCCCCCTCCCCCCCCCACCCCCCCCCCTCCCCCCCCCTCTCTCCCCTCCCCTCTCCCCTCCCCTCTCCCCCCCTCCCCTCCCCTCCCCCCTCCTCCCCCCCCTCTCTCTCTCTCTCTCCCCCTCTCCCCTCCCCTCCCCCCCTCCCCCCTCCCCCCCCCCTCTCCCCTCCCCCCCCCCTCCCCTCTCTCTCCCCTCCCCCCCCCCTCCCCCCCTCCCCCCCCCCTCCCCCCCTCTCCCCCCCCCCTCCCCCCCTCCCCCCCCCTCTCCCCCCCCCCTCCCTCCCCCCCCTCCCCCCCCCCTCTCCCTCCCCTCCCCCCCCCCTCCCTCCCCTCCCCCCCCCCTCCCCCCCCCCTCCCCCCCCCCTCCCTCCTCCTCCCCCCCCCCTCCCCTCCCCCCCCCCTCTCCCCTCCTCTCCCCCCCCTCCCCCCCCCCTCCCCCCCCTCCCCTCTCTCCCCTCCCCCCCTCTCTCTCCCCTCCCCTCTCCTCTCCCCCTCCCCCCCCTCCCCCCCCCACTCCCCCCCCCCTCCCTCCCCCCCCTCCCCCCCTCCCCTCTCCCCTCCCCCCCTCCTCCCCCCCCCCTCTCCCCTCCTCCTCCCCCCCCTCCTCTCTCTCCCCCCCCCCTCCCTCTCCCCCCCCCCTCTCCCCCCCCTCTCCCCCCCCCCTCCCCCCCCCCTCCCCCCCCCCCTCCCCCCCCCCTCTCCCCCTCCCCCCCCCTCTCTCCTCCTCTCCCTCCCTCTCCCCCCCCTCCCCCCTCTCTCTCTCTCTCCCCCCCCTCTCCCCTCCCCTCCTCTCTCTCCCCCCTCCCCCTCCCCTCCCCCCCCTCCTCCCCTCCCCTCCCCCCCCTCTCTCTCTCCCCCCCCACCTCCTCTCCCCCCCCCCTCCCCCCCCCTCCCCCCTCTCTCCCCCCCCTCTCCCCCCCCTCCCCCCCCCCTCCTCCCTCTCCCCTCCCCCCCCTCCCCCCCTCTCCCCCCCCCCCCCCCTCCCCCCTCCCCCCCCTCCCCCCTCCCCTCCCCTCCCCCCCCTCCCCCCCCCCTCCCCCCCCCTCCCCCTCCCCCCCCTCTCCCTCCCCCCCCCCTCTCCCCCCCCCCTCTCCCCCCCTCCCCCCCTCTCTCCCCCCCCCCTCCCCCCCCTCTCCCCTCTCTCTCTCCCCCCCCCCTCACTCCCCTCCCCTCCCCCCCCCCCCTCCCCCCCTCCCCCCCCCTCCCCCCCTCCCCCTCTCCCCCCCCCCTCTCCCCCCCCCCTCCCCTCCCCCCCCCCTCCCCCCCCCCTCCCCCCCCCCTCCCTCCCCCCCCCCTCTCCTCTCCCCCCCCCCTCCTCTCCCCCCCCCCTCCCTCTCCCCCCCCCCTCTCCCCCACTCCCCCCCCTCTCCCCCCCCCCTCCCCCCCCTCCCCCCCTCCCTCTCCCCCCCTCCCCCCTCTCCCCCCCCTCCCCCCCCTCTCCCCCCCCCTCCCCCCCTCTCTCTCCCCCCCCTCTCTCCCCTCTCTCTCTCCCCCCCCTCTCTCCCCCTCCCCCCCTCTCCCCCCCCCTCCTCTCCTCTCCCCCCCTCCCCCCCCCTCCCCCCCCTCCCCTCCTCTCCCCCCTCCCCCCCTCCCCCCTCTCCCCTCTCTCCCCCCCTCCCCCCCCTCTCCCCCCCCTCTCCCTCCCCCCCTCCCCCCCCCTCTCTCCCCCCCTCCCCTCCCCCCCCTCTCTCTCTCTCTCTCTCCCCCCCCTCCCCCCCCTCCCCCCCCCCTCCCCCTCCCCCCCCCCTCTCTCTCCCCCCCCTCTCCCCCCCCCCCTCTCCCCCTCTCCCCCCCCCTCTCCTCCCCCCCCCCTCCCCCCCCTCCCCCCCCTCCTCTCCCCCCCCTCCCCTCCCCCCCCCCTCTCCCCCTCCCCCCCCCCTCCCCCTCCCCCCCCTCTCTCTCCCCCTCCCCCTCCCCCCCCCCTCCCCCCCCTCTCCCCCCTCCCCCCCCCCTCTCCCCCCCCTCCCCCCTCCTCCCCCTCCCCCTCTCCCCCTCCCCCCCCCTCCCCTCCTCCCCCCCCTCTCCCCCCTCCCCCCCTCCCCCCCCCTCCCCTCTCTCCCCCCCTCTCCCCCCCCTCTCTCCCCTCCCTCCCCCCCCCCTCCCCCCTCCCCCCCCCCTCCCCTCCCCCTCCCTCTCTCTCCCCTCCTCTCCTCTCCCCTCCCCCCTCTCCCCCCCTCCCCCCCCTCCTCCCCCCCCTCTCCCCCCCCTCCCTCCCCCCCCCCTCTCCCCCCCCTCCTCTCCCCCCCCTCCCCCCCCCTCCTCTCTCCCCTCTCCCCCCCCCCTCTCCCCCCCCTCTCCCCTCTCCCTCTCTCTCCCCCCCCCCTCCCCTCCTCTCCCCCCCTCTCCCCCCCTCTCCCCCCCCTCCCCCCCCTCCCCCCCCCCTCCCCCCCTCCCCTCCCTCCCCCCCCCCTCCCCCCCTCTCCCCCCCCCTCCCCCCCCCCTCCCCCCCCCCTCCCCCTCCCCCCCCCTCCCCCCCTCTCCCCTCCCCTCCCCTCCCCCCTCCTCTCCCCCCCTCTCCCCCCCCTCCTCCCCCCCTCCCCCCCTCCCCTCCCCCCTCTCCCCCCCCTCCCCCCCCTCTCCCCCCCCCCTCCCCCCCCTCTCCCCCCCCCCTCCTCCCCCCCCTCTCCCCCCCCCCTCTCCCCCTCCCCCCCCCCTCCCCCCCCTCTCCTCCCCCCCCCCTCCCCCCTCTCCCTCTCTCTCCCCCCCCTCCCCTCCCACTCTCCCCTCTCCTCCCTCTCCCCCCCCCCCTCCCCCCCCCTCCCTCCCCCCTCTCCCCCCCTCTCCCCCCCCCTCCCCCCCCCCTCCCCCTCTCCCCCTCCCCTCCCCCCCCCCTCTCCCCCTCTCTCTCCCCTCCTCCCCCCCCCCTCCCCCCCCTCCCCCCCCCCTCTCCCCCCCCCTCCCCCCCCTCCCTCTCCCCCCCTCTCCCCCCCCTCTCCCCCCCCCTCCCCCTCCCCCCTCCCCCCCCCTCCCCTCCCCTCCCCCCCTCCCCCCCCTCCCCCCCCTCCCCCCCCCCTCCCCCCCCTCCCCCCCCCCTCCCCCCCCCCTCCCCCCCCTCCCCCTCCCCCCCCCCTCCCTCTCTCCCCCCCCTCCCCCCCCCCTCTCCCCTCTCCCCCCCCCTCCTCTCTCCCCCTCCCCCCCTCTCTCCCCCCCCCCTCTCCCCCTCCCCCCCCCCTCTCCCTCCCCCCCCCCTCCCCCCCCTCCCCCCCTCCCCCCCCCTCCCCCCCCTCCCCCCCCTCTCTCTCCCCCCCCCCCCCTCTCCCCCCCCCCTCTCTCCCCCCCCCCTCCCCCCCCTCCCCCCCCCCTCCTCCCTCCCCCCCTCCCCCCCCTCCCCCCCCCTCTCTCTCTCCCCCCCCTCCCCCCCTCCCCCCCCCTCTCCTCCCCCCCTCTCCCCCCCCCCTCCCCCCCCCCTCCCCTCCCCCCCCCCTCCCCCCCTCCCCCCCTCCCCCCCCCCTCCCCCCCCCCTCCCCCTCTCCCCCCCCTCCTCCCCCCTCCCCCCTCCCCCCTCCCTCCCTCCCCCCCCTCCCCCCTCCCCCCCCTCCCCCCCCCTCCCCCCTCCCCCCCCTCCCCCCCTCTCCCCCTCCCCCCCCCCTCCCCCTCCCCCCCCTCCCCTCTCCCCCCCCCCTCCCCCCTCCCCCTCCCTCCCCCCCTCCCCCCCCTCCCCCCCCTCCCCCCCTCCCCCCCCTCCCCCCTCCCCTCCCCCTCTCCCCCCCCCTCCCCCCCCTCCCCCTCTCCCCCTCCCCCCCCTCCCCCCCCTCCCCCCCTCCCCCCCTCCCCCTCTCCCCCTCCCCCCCCTCTCCCCTCCCCCCTCTCTCTCCCCCCCCTCTCCCCCCTCTCCTCCCCCTCTCCCCCCTCTCCCCCTCCCCCCCCTCCCCCCTCTCTCCCCCCCCCTCCCCCCCCTCCCCCCCCCTCTCCCCCCCCTCCCCCCTCTCCCTCCCCCCCCCCTCCCCCCTCTCTCCCCCTCCCCCCCCTCCCCCCTCCCCCCCCTCCCCTCCCCCCCCCCTCCCCCCTCTCCCCCCCCTCTCCCCTCCCCCCCCTCCCCCCCCCCTCCCCCCCCCCTCCCCCCTCTCTCTCCCCCCCCCCTCTCCCCCCCCCCTCCCCCTCCCCCTCCCCCCCCTCCCCCCCCCCTCCTCCCCCCCCTCCCCCCCCCCTCCCCCCCTCCCCCCCCCCTCCCCCCCTCCCCCCCCTCCCCCCCCCCTCCCCCCCCTCCCCCCCTCCCCCCCCTCCCTCTCCCCCCCTCCCCCTCCCCCTCCCCCCCCCCTCTCCCCCTCCCCCCCTCCCCCCCCCCTCCCCCCCCTCCCCCCCTCCCCCCCCCCTCCCCCTCCCCCCCCCCTCCCCCCCCCTCCCCCTCCCCCTCCCTCCCCCCTCCCCCTCCCCCCTCCCCCCCCCCTCCCCCCCTCCCCCCTCTCCCCCTCCCCCCCCTCCCCCCCCTCCCCCCTCCCCCTCCCCCCCTCCTCCCTCCCCCCCTCCCCCCTCTCCCCCCCTCTCCCCCTCCCCCCTCCCTCTCCCCCCCCTCCCCTCCTCCCCCCTCTCCCCCCCCCCTCCCCCCCCTCCTCTCCCCCCCTCCCCCCTCCCCCCCTCCCTCCCCCCCTCCCCTCCCCCCCCTCCCCCCCCCCTCCCCCCCCTCTCCCCTCCTCCCCCCCCTCCCCCCCCTCCCCCCTCCCCCCCTCCCCCCCCCCTCCCCCCCTCCCTCCCCTCTCCCCCCCCCCTCCCCCCCCTCCCCTCCTCTCCTCCCCCTCCCCCCCCCCTCCCCCTCTCCCCCCCCTCTCCCCCCCCTCCCCTCCCCCCCCCCTCCCCCCCCTCCCCCTCCCCTCCCCCCCTCCCCCCTCCCCCTCCCCCCCCCCTCCCCCCCCCCTCTCCCCTCCCCCTCCCCTCTCCCTCCCCCTCCCCCCCTCTCCCCCCCTCCCCCCCCTCCCCCCCCCCTCCCCCCCCTCCCCCCCTCCCCCTCTCCCTCCCCCCCCTCTCCCCTCCCCCCCCTCTCCCCCCCCTCCCCCTCCCCCCTCCCCCCCCTCCCCCCCTCCCCCCCTCCCCCCCCCCTCCCCCCCCTCCCCCCCCTCCCCCCCCCCTCCCCCTCTCCCCCCCCTCCCCCCCCTCCCCCCCCTCCCCTCTCCCCCCCCTCTCCCCTCCCCCCTCCCCTCCCCCCCTCTCCCCCCCCTCCCTCCCCCTCTCCCCCCCCTCCCCCCCCCTCTCCCCCCCTCCCTCTCCCCCCTCCTCCCCCTCCTCCCTCCCCCCCCTCCCCCTCCCCCTCCCCCCCCCCTCTCCCCCCCCTCTCCCCCCCTCCCCTCCCCCCCTCTCCCCCCCCTCTCCCCCTCCCTCCCCCCCTCCCCACCCCCTCCCCCCCCCCTCCCCTCCCCCCCCTCTCCCCCCCCTCTCCCCTCCTCCCCCTCCCCCTCCCCCCCCCTCCCCCCCTCCCCCCCTCCCCCCCCTCTCCCCTCCCTCCCCCCTCCTCCTCCCCTCCCCCCCCTCCCCCCCTCCCCCCCCCCTCCCCCCCTCCCTCCCCCCCCTCTCCCCCCCCCTCCCCCCTCCCCCCCCTCCCCTCCCCTCCCCCCCCTCCCCCCCCCCTCCCCCTCCCCCCCCCCTCTCCCCCTCCCTCCCCCCTCCCCCTCCCCCCTCTCCCCCCCCCCTCCCCCCCTCCCCCTCCTCCCCCCCCTCCCCCTCCCCCCCTCTCCCCTCCCCCCCCTCCCCCTCCCCCTCCCCCCCCCCTCCTCCCCCCCCCCTCCTCCCCCCCCTCCCCCCCTCCCCCCCCTCCCCCCCTCCCCCCCCTCCCCCCCCTCCCCCCCTCCCCTCCCCCCCTCCCCCCCCCTCCCCCTCTCTCTCCCCCCTCCCCCCCCTCCCCCCCCTCCCCTCCCCCCTCTCCCCCCTCCCCCCCCCCTCCCCCCCCTCCCCCTCTCCCCCCCCTCCCCTCCCCCCCTCCCCCCCTCCCCCCCCCCTCCCCCCCCCTCCCCCCCTCCCTCCCCCTCCCCCTCCCCCCCCTCCCCTCCCCCCCCTCCCCTCCCCCCCCCCTCCCCCCTCCCCTCCCTCCCCCTCTCCCCCTCCCCTCCCCTCCCCTCCCCCCCTCCCCCTCCCCCCTCCCCCCCCCCTCCCCCCCCCCTCCTCCCCCCCTCCCTCCCCCCCCCCTCCCCCCCCCCTCCCCCCTCCCCCTCCCCCCCCCCTCCCCTCTCCCCCCTCCCCCCCCTCCCCTCCCCCCCCTCCCCCTCCCCCCCCTCCCCCCCCCCTCCCCCCCTCTCCTCCCCCCCCCCTCTCCCTCCCCCCCTCCCCCCCTCCCCCCCTCCCCCCCCTCCCCCCTCCCCTCCCCCCCCCCTCCCCCCCCTCCCCCCCCCTCCCCTCCCTCCCCTCACCTCCCCCCCTCCCCCCCTCTCCCTCCCCCCCCCCTCCCCCCCTCCCCCCCCTCCCCTCCTCTCCCTCTCTCTCCCCCCTCCCCCCCTCCCCCCCTCTCCCCCCCTCCTCCCCCTCCCCCCCCCCTCCCCCCCCCCTCCCCCCTCCCCCTCCCCCCCTCCCCCCCCTCCCCCCCCCCTCCCCCCCTCCCCCCTCCCCTCCCCCCCTCCTCCCCCCTCTCCCCTCCCCCCCTCCCCCCCCCTCTCCCCCCCCTCCCTCCCTCCCCCCCCTCCCCCCCCCCTCCCCCCCCTCCCCCCCCCACCCCCCCTCTCCCTCCCCCCCCCCTCCCCCCTCCCCCTCCCCCCCCTCCCCCTCCCCCCCCTCCCCTCCCCCCCCCCTCCCCCTCCCCCTCCCCCCTCCCTCTCCCCCCCCCTCCCTCCCCTCCCCCCCCTCTCCCCCCCTCCCCCTCCCTCCTCCCCCCCCCCTCCCCCCCCCCTCCCCCCCCCTCCTCTCCCCCCCTCCCCCCCCCCTCCCTCCCCCCCCCTCCCCCCTCTCCCCTCCCCCCCCTCCCTCCCCCCCCCCTCCCCTCCCCCCCCTCCCCCCTCCCCCTCCCCCCCTCCCCCCCCCTCCCCCCTCCCCCCCCCCTCCCCCCCCCCTCCCCCCCTCCCCCCCTCCCCCCCTCTCCCCTCCCCTCCCCCCCTCCCCCCCCCCTCCCCCCCTCCTCCCCCCCCTCCCCTCCCCCCCCTCCCCCCTCCTCTCCCTCCCCCCCTCCCCCTCCCCCCCCTCCCTCCCCCCCACCCCCCCTCCCCCCCCCCTCCCCCTCCCCCCCCCCTCCCCCTCTCTCTCCCCCTCCCCCCCCCTCCCCCCTCCCCCTCCCCCCTCCCCCCCTCCCCCCCCTCCCCCTCCCCCTCCCCCCCCCCTCTCCCCTCCTCCCCCCTCCCCCCCCTCCCCCTCCCCCTCCCCCCCCTCCCCTCCCCCCCCCCTCCCCCCTCTCCCCTCCCCCCCCCCTCCCCCCCCTCCCCCCTCTCCCCTCTCCCCCCCCTCCCCCCCTCTCCCCCCCCCCTCCCCCCCCCCTCCCCCCTCCCCCCCCCTCCCCCCTCCTCCCCCCCTCCCCCCCCCCTCCCTCCTCCCCCCCCTCCCTCTCCCCCCCCCCTCCCTCCCCCCCCTCTCCCCTCCCCCCCCTCCCCCCCCCTCCCCCACCCCTCCCCCCCCTCCCCCTCTCCCCCCCCTCCCCCCTCCCCTCCCCCCCCTCCCCCCCCTCTCCCCTCACTCTCCCCTCCTCCCCCCCTCTCCCCCCCTCCCCCTCCCCCCCCCCTCCCCCCCCCCTCCCCTCCCCCCCTCCCCCCCCTCCCCTCCCCCTCCCTCCCCCTCTCCCCCCCCCCTCCCCCCTCCCTCCCCCCCTCCCCCCTCCCTCCCCCCCCTCCCCCCACCCCCCTCCCCCTCCCCCTCCCCTCCCTCCCCCCCTCCCCCCCCCTCCCCCCTCCCCCCCCTCCCCCCCCTCCCCCCTCCCCCCCCCCTCCCCCCTCCCCCCCCTCCCCCCACCCCTCCCCCCCCTCCCCTCCCCCCCCTCCCCCCTCCTCCCCCCCCTCCCCCCCCTCCCCCCCCCCTCCCCCCCTCCTCCCCCTCCCCTCCCCCCCCTCCCCCTCCCCCCTCCCCCCCTCCCCCCACCCCCTCTCTCTCCCCCTCCCCCCTCCCCCCCCTCCCCCCCCTCCCCCTCCCCCCCCCCTCCCTCCCTCCCCCCCTCCCCCTCCCCCCTCTCCTCCCTCCCCCCCTCCCCCTCCCCCCTCTCCCCCTCCCCCTCCCCCCTCCCCCCCCCCTCCCCCCCTCCCCCCCTCCCCCTCCCCCCCCCCTCCCCCCCCCCTCCCCCCTCCCCCCCTCCCCCCCCCCTCCCCTCCCCCCCCTCCCCCCCTCCCCTCCCCTCCCCCCCTCCCCCCCTCCCCCCCCCCTCCTCCCCCCCCTCCCCCTCCCCCCCCTCCCCCCCCCTCCCCCTCCCCCCCCTCCCTCCCCCCCTCCCCCCCCTCCCCCTCCCCCTCCCCTCCCCTCCCCCCCCCCTCCCTCCCCCCCCTCCCTCCCCCCCCTCTCCCCCCTCTCCCTCCCCCCCCTCCACCCCCTCCCCCCCTCCCCCCTCCCTCTCCCTCCCCCCCCTCCCCCCCCTCCCCCCTCCTCTCCCCCCCCCCTCTCCCCCTCCCCCTCCCACCCCCCTCCCCTCCCCCCTCCCCTCCCCCCCTCCCTCTCCCCCCTCTCCCCTCCCCTCCCCTCCCCCCTCCCCCCCCCCTCCCCTCCCCCCCTCCCCCCCCTCCCCCCCCCCTCCCCCCCTCCCCCCCACCCTCCCCCCCTCCCTCCCCCCCCCCTCCCCCCCTCCCCCCCTCCCTCCCCCCCCTCCCCCCCCCCTCTCCCCCCCCTCCCCCCCCCCTCCCCTCCCCTCCCCCCTCCCCCCCCCCTCCCTCCCCCTCCCCTCCCCCCCCCCTCCCTCCCCTCCCCTCCCCCCTCCCCCCCCCCTCCCCCCCCCCTCCCCCCCCTCCCCCCCCTCCCCCCCTCCCTCCTCCCTCCCCTCCCTCTCCCCCATCTCCCCCCCCTCCCCCCCCTCCCCCTCCCCCCCCTCCCCCCCCCCTCCCCTCCTCCCCTCCCCCCCCTCCCCCCCCCCTCCCCCCCCTCCCCCCCTCCCCCTCCCCCCCTCCCTCCTCCCCCCACCCCCCCCTCCCCTCCCCCCCTCCCCCCCCACCCCCTCCCCCTCCTCCCCTCCCCCCCTCCCCCCCCTCCCCCCTCCCCCCCCTCCCCTCCCCCTCCCCTCACCTCCCCCCCCCTCCCCCCCTCCCCCCCCCCTCCCCCTCTCACCCCCCCCCACCTCTCCCCTCCCCCCCCCTCTCCCTCCCCCCCTCCCCCCCCTCCCCCTCCCCCCCCCCTCTCCCCCCCTCCCCACCCCCCCCTCCCCCCCTCCCTCCCCCCTCCCCCCCCCTCCCCCTCCCCTCTCCCTCCCCCCCCTCCCCCCCCTCCCCCTCCCCCCCCCCTCCCCCTCCCCCCCCTCCCTCCCCTCCCCCCCTCTCCCCCCTCCCCTCCCCTCCCCCACCCCTCTCCCCTCCCCCCCCTCCCCCTCCCCCCCTCCCCCCTCCCCTCCCTCCCCCCCCTCCCCCTCCCCCCCCCCTCCCCCTCCCTCCCCCACCCCCCCTCCCCCCCCCCTCCCCCCCCTCCCCTCCCCCCCCACCCCCCCTCCTCCCCTCCCCCCCCTCCCCCTCCTCCCCCACCCCCTCTCCCCCCCCTCCCCTCCCCCCCCCCTCCCCTCTCCTCCCCTCTCCCCCTCCCCCCCCCCTCCCCTCCCCCCCCTCCCCCCCTCCCCCCCCTCCCCCCCTCCCCCCCCCCTCCCCCTCCCCCCCTCCCCTCCCCCCTCCCCCTCCCCCCCCTCCCCCCCCTCCTCCCCCCCCCCTCCCCCCCTCCCCCCCCCCTCCCCCTCCCCCCCCTCCCCCCCCTCCCCCCTCCTCCCCCCTCCCTCCCCCCTCCTCCCCCCCCCTCCCCCCCTCTCCCCCCCCACTCCCCCCCCTCCCCTCCCCCCCTCCCCCCCTCCCCCCCCCCTCCCACCCTCCCCCCCCTCCCCCTCCCTCCCCCCCCTCCCCCCCCTCCCTCCCCCCCCACCCTCCCCCCTCCCACCCCCTCCCCCCCTCCCACCCCCCCCTCCCTCCCCCCCCTCCCCCTCCTCCCCCCTCTCCCCCTCCCTCCCCCCCTCCCCCCCTCCCCCCTCCCTCTCCCCCCCTCTCCTCCCCTCCCCCCCCCCACTCCCCTCCCCCCTCCCCCTCCCCTCCCCCCCCTCCCCCCCTCCCCTCTCCTCCCCCTCCCCCCCCTCCTCCCCCCCCTCCCCTCCCCCCCCTCCCCCCCTCCCCCCCCTCCCCCTCCCCCCCCTCCCTCCCCTCCCCTCTCCTCTCCCCTCCTCCCCCCTCCCCTCCCCCCCCTCCCCCTCCCCCCCTCCCCCTCCCCTCCCACCCTCCCCCCCTCCCCCCTCTCCCCCCCTCCCCCTCCCCTCCCCCCCTCCCCCCCTCTCCCTCCCCCCTCCCCCCCCCCTCCCCCCCTCCCCCCCCTCCCCCCCCCCTCCCCTCCCTCCCCTCCCCCCCCTCCCCCCCCTCCCCTCCCTCCCCCCTCCCCCCCCTCCCCCCCTCCCCTCCCCCCTCCCCCTCCCCCCCTCCCCCCCCCCTCCCCTCCCCCCCTCCCCCCCTCCCCCTCCCCCCCTCTCCCCACTCCCCTCCCCCCCCTCCCCCATCCCCCCCCTCCCCCCCTCCCCCCCCTCCCCTCCCTCCCCCCCCTCCCCCCCCTCCCCTCCCCCACCCCCCTCCCCTCCCCCCCCTCCCCCTCCCTCCCCCCCTCCCCTCCCCCCTCCCCCCCCTCCCCCCCTCCCCCCCTCCCCTCCCCCCCTCCCCCCCCTCTCCCCCCCCTCCCCCTCCCCCCCCTCCTCCCCCCCCTCCCTCCCCCCTCCCCCCCTCCCCTCCCCCCCCTCCCTCCCCCCTCCCCCCTCCCCCCCCCCACCCCTCTCCCCCCCTCCCCTCCCCTCCCCCCCCTCCCCCCCTCCCCCTCCCCCCCCTCCTCCCCACTCCCCCCCCTCCCCCCCTCCCCCCACCCCCCTCCCTCCCCCCCCCCTCCCCCCTCCCCTCCTCCCCCCCTCCCTCCCCCCTCCCCCCCCCCTCCCCCCCCTCCCCCCCACCCCCCCCCCACCCCTCCCCCCCCTCCCTCCCCTCCCCCCCCCCTCCCCCCTCCCCCCTCCCCCTCCTCCCCCCCACCCCCCCCTCCCACCCCCCTCCCCCCCCTCCCCTCCCCCCCTCTCCCCCTCCCCCCCCTCCCCCTCTCCCCCCCCTCCCCCCTCCCCCCCCCCTCCTCCCCTCCCCCCCCTCCCCTCCCCCCCTCCCCTCCCCACCCCCTCCCCCTCCCCCTCCCCCCTCCCTCCTCCCCCCCCCTCCCCCCCTCCCCCCCTCCCCCCCCTCCCCTCCCCCTCCCCCTCCCCCCCATCCCCCCCCCCTCCCTCCCCCTCCCTCTCCCCCCCTCCCCCCCCCCTCCCCCTCCTCCCCCCCCCCTCCCCCTCCCCTCCTCCCTCCCCCCCCTCCCCCCCTCCCCCCCCTCCCCCCCCCTCCCTCCCCCCTCTCCTCCCCCTCTCCTCCCTCCCCCCTCCCCCCCCCCTCCCCTCCCCCCCCCCTCCCCCCTCCCCCCCCTCTCCCCCCCTCCCCCCTCCCTCCCCTCATCTCCCCCCCCCTCCCCCCACTCCCCCCCCCCTCCCCCCCCTCCCCCCCCTCCCCCCCTCCCCCCCTCCTCCTCCCCCCTCCCCCCCCCCTCCCTCCCCCCCTCCCCCCCCTCCCCCCCCCCTCCCCACCCCCCCCTCCCCCCCCCTCCCCCCTCCCCCCTCCCCCCCCTCCCCCTCCCCCCCCCCTCTCCCTCCCCCCTCTCCCCCCACTCCCCCCCTCCCCCCCCTCCCCCTCCCCTCCCCCCCCCCTCCCCCCCCCCTCCCCCCTCCCCTCCCCCCCCTCCCTCCCCCCCCTCCCCCTCCCTCCCCCCCCCTCCCCCCCCCCATCCTCCCCCTCCCTCCCCCACCCCCTCCCCCCCCTCCTCCCCCCCCCCTCCCTCCCCCCTCCCCCCACTCCCCTCCCCCCCCCCTCCCCCCCCTCCCCCCCTCCTCCCCTCCCCTCCCCTCCCCCCTCCCCCCCCTCCCCCCCCCCTCCCCCCTCCCCTCCCCCCCCACTCCCCTCCCCCCCCTCCCCCCCTCCTCTCCCCCCTCCCCCTCCCCCCCTCCCCCCTCCCCCCCCTCCCTCCCCCCCTCTCCCCCTCCCCCCCCCCTCCCCTCCTCTCCCCTCCCCCCCCTCCTCCCCCCCTCTCCTCCCCTCCCCCCTCCCCTCCCCCCCCTCCCCCCCCTCCCCCCCCTCCCCCTCCCCTCCCCCCCCTCTCCCCCCCCCCTCCCCTCCCCCCCCACTCCCCTCCCCCTCCCTCCCCTCCTCCCTCCCCCCCTCCCCTCCCCCCCCTCCCCCCCCTCCCCTCCCCTCCCCCTCCCCCCCCTCCCCTCCCCCTCCCTCCCCCCCCTCCTCCCCCTCCCCCCTCCCCCCCCCCTCCCCCCCCTCCCCCCTCCCCCCCCCCTCCTCCCTCCCCCTCCCCCCCCTCCTCCCCCCCCCCTCCCCCCCCCCTCCCTCCCTCCTCCCTCCCCCTCCCCTCCCCCCTCTCCCCCCCTCCTCTCCCCCTCCCCCCCCCCTCCCTCCCCTCCCCCTCCCCCCTCCCCCTCTCCCTCCCCCCCCTCCCCTCCCCTCCCCCCCCTCCCCCCCCTCCTCTCCCCCTCCCCCCCCCCTCCCTCCTCCCCCTCCCCTCCCCCCCATCCCCCTCCCTCCCCCCCCCCTCCTCCCCCTCCCACCCCTCCTCCCCTCCCCCCCCTCCCCCCCTCCTCTCCCCCTCCCTCCCCCCCCTCCCCCTCCCCCCTCCCCCTCCCTCCCCCCCCTCCCCCCCCTCCCCCCTCCCCCCTCCCCCCCCCCTCCCCCTCCCCCTCCCCCCCCTCCCCTCCCCCCCCTCCCCTCCCCTCCCTCCCCTCCCCCCCCTCCCTCCCCCTCCCTCCCCCCCCTCCCCCCCCTCCCCCTCCCCTCCCCCCCTCCCCCCTCCCCCCTCTCCCCCTCCCTCCCCCCCTCCCCCCTCCTCCCCCCCCTCCCCCTCCCCCCTCCCCCCCCTCCCCCCTCCCTCCCCCCTCCCCCCCTCTCCCCCTCTCCCCCACCCCCCCTCCCCCCTCCCCCCTCCCTCCCCCCCCTCCCCCCCTCCTCCCCTCCCCCCCCTCCCTCCCCCTCTCCCCCTCCCTCCCCTCCCCCCCTCCCCCCCCTCCCCCCCCTCCCTCCCCCTCCCCCCCCCCTCCCTCCCCCCTCCCCTCCCCCCCTCTCCCTCCCCCCCTCTCTCCCTCCCCCCCCTCCCCCCTCCCCCTCCCCCCTCCCCCCTCCCTCCCTCCCCCCCCTCCCCTCTCCCCCCCTCCCCCTCCTCCCCCCCCTCCCCCTCCCCCCCCTCCCCTCCCCCCCCCCTCCCCCCCCTCCCTCCCCCTCTCCCTCCCCCCCCCCTCCCCCTCCTCCCCCCTCTCCCCTCCCCCCCTCCCCCCCCCCTCCCCTCCCCCCCCCCTCTCCCCCCTCCCTCCCCTCTCCCTCCCCCCCCCCTCCCCCTCTCTCTCCTCCCCCCCTCCCCTCCCCCTCCCCCTCCCCCTCCCCCCCTCCTCCCCCCCCCCTCCCTCCCCCCCTCCTCCCCCCTCCTCCCCCCCCTCCCCTCCTCCCCCTCCCCTCCCCCCTCTCCCCCCCCCCTCCCCCTCCCCCCCCTCCCCCCCATCCCCCTCCCCCTCCCTCCCCCTCCCTCCTCCCCCCCTCCTCCCCCTCCCCCCCTCCCCCCACCCCTCCCTCCCCCCCCTCCTCCCCCCTCCCCCTCCCCCCCTCCCTCCCCTCCCCCCCTCCCCCCTCCCCCCCTCCCCCTCCCCCCCCCCTCTCCCTCCCCCTCCCCCTCCCCTCCCCCCCCTCCTCCCCCCCCCCTCCCCCCCCTCCCCCCCCTCCCTCCCCCCCCCCTCCCCCTCCCCCCCCTCCCCTCCCCCCTCCCTCCCCCCCCCCTCCCCCTCCTCCCCCCCCTCCCCCCCCTCCCCTCCTCCCCCTCCCCCTCCCCCCCCTCTCCCTCCCCCCCTCCCCCCCTCCCTCCCCTCCCCCTCCCTCTCCCCCTCCCCCTCCCTCCCCCTCCCTCCCCCCCTCCCCCCCCCCATCCCCTCCCCCCCTCCCCCCCCTCCCCTCCCCCCCCTCCTCCCCCCCCTCCCCCCCCCCTCCTCCCTCTCCCCCTCCCCCCTCCCCCTCCCCCCCCCCTCCCCCCCCTCCCCCCCTCCCCCTCCCCCTCCCCTCCCCCCTCCCCCCCTCCCCCCCCTCCCCCCCTCCCCCCCCCCTCCCCCTCCTCCCCCCCCTCCCCCCTCCCCCTCCCCCCCCCACCCCCTCCCCCCCCTCCCCCCCTCCCCTCCTCCCCCCCTCTCCCTCCCCTCCCCCCCTCCCCTCTCCCCCCCCCCTCCCCCCCCTCCCCCCCATCCCCCTCCACCCTCCCCTCCTCCCCTCCCCTCCCCCCCCCCTCCCCTCCCCCCCCCCTCCCCCTCCCCTCCTCCCCCCCCCCTCCTCCCCCCCTCCCCTCCCCCCCCCCTCCCCCCCTCCCCCCCCCCTCCTCCCCCTCTCCCCCTCCCCTCCTCCCCCCCCTCCCACCCTCCCCCTCCCTCCCCCCCCCCACCTCCTCCCCCCTCCTCCCCCTCCCCCTCCCCCCCCTCCCCTCCCCCCCCTCCCCTCCCTCTCCATCCCTCCCTCCCCCCCACCCCCCTCCCTCCCTCCCCCTCCCCTCCCCCCTCCCCCCCTCCCCCCTCCCCCCCCTCCCCCCCTCCTCCCCCCACCCCCCTCCCCCTCCCCCCCTCCTCTCCCCCCTCCCCCCCTCCCCCCCCTCCCTCCCCTCCCCCCCCTCCCCCCTCCCCCCCTCCCCCTCTCCACCCCCCTCTCCTCCCCTCCCCCCCCCCCCCCCCATCCCCCCCCTCCCCCCCCCTCCCCCCTCCTCCCCCTCCCCCTCCCCCCCTCCCTCCCCCTCCCCCCCTCCTCCCCCTCCCCCCCTCCCCTCCCTCCCCCCCCTCCCTCCCCCCCCCTCCCCTCCCCCCTCCTCCCCCCCCTCCCCTCCCCTCCCCCCCCTCCCCCCTCCCCTCCCCTCCCCCCTCCCCCCCCTCCCCCCCCCCTCCCCCCCCTCCCACTCCCCCCCCTCCCCCTCCCCCTCCCCCCCTCCCCCTCCCCTCCCCCCCCTCCCCCCCTCCTCCCCCCCCTCTCCTCCCCCTCCCTCCCCCCCCTCCCCCCCTCCCCCTCCCCCCCCACCCCCCTCCCTCCTCCCCCCCCCCTCCCCCCCCCCTCCCCCCTCCTCCCCCTCCCCCTCCTCCCCCCCCTCCCTCCCTCCCCTCCCCCCCCTCCCTCCTCCCCCCTCCCTCCCCCCCCTCCCCCTCCCCTCCCTCCCCTCCCCCCCTCCCCCCCTCCCCTCCCCCCCCTCCCTCCCCCCCCTCCTCCCCTCCTCTCCCCTCTCCCCCCTCCCTCCCCCCTCCTCCCCCCCCTCCCCTCTCCCCCCCCTCCCCCCCCTCCTCCCCCTCCCCCCTCCCCCCTCCCCCTCCCTCCCCTCCCCCTCCCCCCCCCCTCCTCCCCCACCCCCCCTCCCCCCCCCCTCCCCCCCTCCCCCCTCCCTCTCCCCCTCTCCCCCCCCTCCCCCCCCCTCCCCTCCCCCCCCCCTCCCCTCCCCCTCCCCTCCTCCCCTCTCCCCCCCTCCCTCCCCTCCCCTCTCCCTCCTCCCCTCCCCCCTCCCACTCCCCCCCCCTCCCTCCCCTCCCCTCCCTCCCCTCCCTCCCCCCCCTCCTCCCCCCCCCATCCCCCTCCCCTCCCTCCCCCCTCCCCCCCCCCTCCCCCCTCCTCCCCCTCCCCTCCCCCCCCCCTCCCCTCCCCCTCCCCCTCCCTCCCCCCTCCTCCCCTCCCCCCCCCCTCCCCTCCCCCCCTCCCTCCCCTCCCCTCCCCCCCCTCCCCTCCTCCCCCCCCCCTCCCTCCCTCCCCCCCCTCCTCCTCCCCCCCTCCCCCCTCCCCCTCCTCCCCTCCCCCCTCCTCCCCTCCCCCTCCCCTCCCCCTCCCCCCCTCCCTCCCCCTCCCCCCTCTCCCCCTCCTCCCCCTCCTCCCTCCCCCCTCCTCCCTCCCCCCCCTCCCCCCTCCCCTCCCCCTCCCCCCTCCTCCCCCTCTCCCCTCCCCCTCCCCCCCCCCTCCTCCCTCCCCTCCCCCCTCCTCCCCCCTCCCCCTCCTCCCCTCCCCCCCTCCCCCCTCCCCCCTCCCCTCCCCTCCCCGCCCCCCACTCCCCCTCCTCCTCCCCCCCCTCCTCCCCCCCTCCCCCTCCTCCCCCCCCTCCCCTCTCCCCCCTCCCCCCTCCCCTCCCTCCCCCTCCTCCCCTCCCCTCCCCCTCCCCCCCCTCCTCCCCTCCTCCCCCCCCTCCCCCCCTCCTCCCCCCCTCCCTCCCCCTCCCCCTCCCCCCCCTCCTCCCTCCCTCCCCTCCCCCCCCTCCCCCTCCCCCTCCCCCCTCCCTCCCCCCCTCCTCCCCTCCCCTCCCCTCCCCCCCCCCTCCCTCCCCCCCCCCTCCCTCCCTCCCCCTCCCCCCTCCTCCCCCCCTCCTCCCCCTCCCCCCCATCCTCCCCCTCCCCCCCCTCCCTCCTCCCCCCCTCCTCCCCCCCCTCCTCCCCCCTCCCCCCCCCCTCCCCCTCCCCTCCCCCCCTCCTCCCCTCCTCCCCCTCCCCCTCCTCCCCCCCCCCCCCCCCTCCCTCCCCCCTCCCTCCCCCTCCTCCCCCCCCTCCCCCTCCCCCTCCCCTCCCCCCCCTCCCCCCTCCCCTCCCTCCACCCCCCTCCCTCCCCCCCCCCTCCCCTCCCCCCCCTCCCCCCTCCTCCCCCCTCCCCTCCCCCCCCCCTCCCCCTCCCCCCCTCCCCCCCTCCCCCCCCTCCTCCTCTCCCCCTCCCCCCCCTCCCCCCCTCCCTCCCTCCCCCCCTCCCCCCCTCCTCTCCCCTCCCCCCCCCCTCCTCCCTCCCCCCTCCCTCCCCCTCCCCCCTCCTCCCTCCCCCCCCCCTCCCCTCCCTCCCCTCCCCCCCCTCCCTCCCCCCTCCTCCC
Source organism: Pseudopleuronectes americanus (assembly GCA_038501795.1). Lineage (NCBI taxonomy): Eukaryota > Metazoa > Chordata > Actinopteri > Pleuronectiformes > Pleuronectidae > Pseudopleuronectes > Pseudopleuronectes americanus. Next base: position 18,986 of record JBAMIH010000170.1, read on the forward strand.
CCTCCCCCCCCTCCCCTCCTCCCTCCCCCCCCTCCCCTCCCCCCCCTCCCCTCCCCTCCTCCCCCTCCCCCTCCCTCCCCCCCTCCCCCCCCCCCCCCCTCCTCCCTCCCCCCCTCCTCCCCCCTCCCCCCTCTCCCCCTCCCTCCCCCTCCCCCCCCCTCCCCCCTCCCCCTCCCCCCTCCCCCCTCCCTCCCCCTCCCCCCCCCCTCCCCTCCCCCTCCCCCCCCTCCCTCTCCCCTCCCTCCCCCCCCTCCCCCTCCCCCCCCTCCCCCCCCTCCCTCCCCTCCTCCCTCCCCCCCCTCCCCCTCTCCCCTCCCCTCCCCCCCCTCCCCTCTCCCCCTCCCCTCCCCTCCCCTCTCTCCCTCCCCCCCCTCCCTCCCCCCTCCCCCTCCCTCCCCCTCCCCCCTCTCCCCCCCCTCCCCTCCCCCACTCCCCTCCCTCTCCTCCCCCCCCTCCCCCCCCCCTCCCCTCCCCTCCCCCCCCTCCCCTCCCCCCCCTCCCTCCCCCCTCCCTCCCCCCTCCCCCCCCTCCCCCTCCCCTCCCCCCTCCTCCCCTCCCCCCTCCCTCCCCCCCTCTCCTCCCCTCCCCCCTCCCCCCCTCCTCCCCTCCTCCCTCCCCCCCCTCCCCCCCCACCCCTCCCCCCCTCCCCCCCTCCCCCCCCTCCCTCCCCCTCCTCCCCCCCTCCCTCCCTCCCCCTCCCCCCCTCCTCCCCCCCCTCCCTCCCCTCCCATCCCCCCTCCCCTCCCCCCCCTCCCCCTCCCTCCTCCTCCCCCCCTCTCCCTCCTCTCCCCCTCCCTCCCCCCCTCCCCCCCTCCCCCCATCTCCCCCCCCTCCCCTCCCCCCCTCCTCCCCCCTCCCCCCCCTCCCTCCTCCCCCCCCCCTCCCCCCTCCCCCTCTCCCTCCCTCCCCCCCTCCCCTCCCTCCCCTCCTCCCCCCCCTCCTCCTCCCCTCCCCCCCTCCCTCCTCCCCCCTCCCTCCCCCCCCTCCCCTCCCCCCCCACTCCTCCCCCCCCTCCCTCCCTCCCCCCCCTCCCCCTCCCCCCCCTCCCTCCCCCCTCCCCTCCCCCTCCTCCCCTCCCCTCCCTCCCCCTCCCTCCCCCTCCCCCTCCCTCCCCTCTCCCCCCCCTCCTCCCCCTCCCTCCCCCCCCTCCCCCCTCCCTCCTCCCCCTCCCCCCCCTCTCCCCTCCCCCCTCCTCTCCCCCCCCTCCCCCCCTCCCCTCCCCCCCTCCCCCCCTCCCCCTCCCCCCTCCCCCCCCTCCCTCCCCCCCCTCCCCTCTCCCCCTCCCCTCCCCCCCCTCCCCCCTCCCCCCCCTCTCCCCACCCCCTCCCCCTCCCTCCCCCCCCCCTCCTCCCCCTCCCCCCCCCCTCCCCCCCCTCCCTCTCCCCCTCCCCCCCCTCCCCCCCCCCTCCTCCCCCCTCCCCCCCCTCCCCCCCCTCCCCCCCCTCCCCCTCCCCTCCCTCCCCTCCCCCCTCCCCTCCCTCCCCCTCCCCCCTCCCTCCCCCCTCCCCTCCTCCTCCCCCTCCCCCCCCTCCCCTCCCTCCCCCCTCTCCCCCTCCCTCCCCCCCCTCCCTCCCCCTCCTCCCCTCCCTCCCCCCTCCCTCCCCCCTCCCCTCCCCTCCCTCTCCCCCTCCCTCCCCCCTCCCCCCCCTCCCCCCTCCCCTCTCCTCCCCCCCCCCTCCCCTCCCCCCTCCCCTCCCCCCCTCCCCCTCCCTCTCCCCTCCTCCCCTCCCCTCCCCTCCCCCCCCCCTCCCCCTCCTCCCCTCCCCCCCTCCTCCCCTCCCCCCTCCCCTCTCCCCCTCCCCCCCCTCCCCCTCCTCCCTCCCCCCCTCTCCCCCCCTCCTCCCCTCCTCCCCTCTCCCCCTCCCTCCCCCCCCCCTCCTCCCTCCCCCCTCCCTCCCCCCCTCCCTCCTCCCTCCCCCCCTCCCCCCCTCCCCCCCCTCCCCCTCCCCCTCCCCCCTCCCCCTCCCCTCCCCCTCCCCCTCCCTCCCCCCCCTCCCCTCCTCCCCCCTCTCCCCTCCCCCCCCTCCTCCCTCCCCCCTCCCCCCCCCCTCCCTCCCCCCTCCCCTCCTCCCCCTCCCCCCCCTCTCCCCTCCCCTCCCCCTCCCTCCCCTCCCTCCCCCCTCCCCCTCCCTCTCCCCCCCCCCTCCCCTCCCCCCTCCCTCCCCTCCCCCCCCTCCTCCCCCTCCCCCCCCTCCTCCCCCTCCCTCCCCCCTCCCCCTCCCCCCTCCCTCCCCCCTCCCCTCCCCCCCTCCTCCCCCCCCCCTCCCTCCCTCCCTCCTCCCCCCCTCCTCCCCCTCCCCCTCCCTCCCCCCCCTCTCCCTCCCTCTCCCTCCCCCTCCCCCCCCTCCCCTCCCCCCTCCCCTCCCCCTCCCTCCCCCCTCCCCTCCCCCCCTCACTCCCCCTCCTCCCCCCCTCCCCCCTCCCCCCCTCCCTCCCCCTCCCCCTCCCCTCCCCCCCCTCCCTCCCCCCCCCCTCCCCCTCCTCCCCCCCCTCCTCCCCCTCCCCCCCCTCCCTCCCCCTCCCCCCCCCTCCCCTCCCCCCCCCCTCCCCCCCCTCCCTCCCCCCCCCCTCCCCCTCCCCCCCCCCTCCTCCCTCTCCCCCCCCCCTCCCCCCCCTCCTCCCTCCCCTCCCCCCCCTCCTCCCCCTCCCCCCCTCCCCTCCCTCCCCCTCCCCTCCCCCCCTCCTCTCCCTCCCTCCCCCCTCCCCCCCTCTCCCCCCCTCCCCCTCCCCCCCCCCTCCCCTCCCCTCCCTCCCCCCCCTCCCCCCTCCCCTCCCCCCCCTCCCCCCCTCCCCCCCTCCTCCCCCCTCCCCCCCTCTCCCCCCCCTCCTCCCCTCCCCTCCTCCCCCCCCCCTCCCCCCCTCTCCCCCCTCCCCCTCCCCTCCCCCCCCTCCCCCTCCCCCCTCTCCCTCCCTCCCCCCCCTCCTCCCCCCCCTCCCTCCCCCCCCTCCCCTCCCCCCTCCCCCCCTCCCCTCCCCCCCCTCCCTCTCCCCTCCTCCCCCTCCCCCCCTCCTCCCCCCCCTCCCCCTCCCTCCCCTCCCCCCCCTCCCCTCCCCCTCCCTCCCCCCTCCCCTCCCCCCCTCCCCTCTCCCTCCCCTCCCCTCCCCCCCCTCCCCCCTCCCCCTCCCCCCTCCCTCCCCTCCCCTCCCCTCCCCCTCCCCCTCCCCCCCTCCCCCTCCCCTCCCCCACTCCTCCCTCCCCCCCCTCCCCCCCTCCCCCCCTCCCCCTCCTCCTCCCCCCCCCCTCCCTCCTCCCCCCTCCCCCCCTCCCCCCCTCCCCCTCCCCCCCCTCTCCCCCCCCTCCCCCTCCCCCCCCATCCCCCCCCTCCTCCCCTCCCCCTCCCTCCCCCCCCTCCCCCCTCCCCCCCCCCTCTCCCCCTCCCCCCCCTCCCCCCTCCCCTCCTCCCCCCCTCCCTCCCCCCCCCCTCCCCCCACCCCCCCCTCCCCTCCCCCCACTCCCTCCCCCCCTCCCCCCCTCCCCCCTCCCCTCCCCCCTCCCCCCCTCTCCCTCCCCCCTCCCTCCTCCCCCCCCTCCCCTCCTCCCCCCTCCCCCCCCTCCCCTCCCTCCCCCCCCTCCCCCCCCTCCCCCCTCCCCCTCCCCCCCCTCCCTCCTCCCCCCTCCCCTCCCCCTCCCCCCCCCCTCTCTCCCCATCCCCCCTCCCCCTCCCCTCTCCTCCCCCTCCCCCCCTCCCCTCCCCCCCTCCCCTCCCCCTCCCCCCTCCCCTCCCCCTCCCCTCCTCCCCCCCCTCCCCTCCCCCCCTCCCCCCCCCCTCCCCTCCCCCCCCCCTCCCCTCCCTCCCCCCTCCTCCCTCCCCCTCCCCCTCCTCCCCCTCCACCTCCCCCCCCTCCCTCCCCCCTCCCCCCCTCCCCCCCTCCTCCCCCCCTCCCCCCTCCCCTCCCCCCCCTCCTCCCCCCCCTCCCCTCCCCCCCTCCCCCTCCCCTCCCCCCTCCCTCCCCTCCTCCCCCCCCTCCCCCTCCCTCCCTCCCCTCCCTCCCCCCCTCCCCCCCCTCTCCCCCCCCCCTCCCCCCCCTCCCCCCTCCCCCCCCCCTCCTCTCCCCCTCCCCCCCTCCTCCCCCTCCCCCCTCCCCCTCCCCCCCCTCCCTCCCTCCTCCCCCATCCCCCCCCCTCCCTCCCCCTCCCCCCCCTCCCCCCTCCCCTCCCCCCCCTCCCTCCCTCCCCCCCCTCCCCTCCCCCCCCTCCCCCTCCCCCTCCCCCCCTCCCTCCTCCCTCCCCCCCCCCTCCCCCCTCCCCTCCCCTCCCCCCCCTCCCCCTCTCCCCCCTCCCCCCCCCCTCCCCCTCCCCCCCCCCTCTCCCCCCCCCTCCCCCTCCCCTCCCCCCCCTCCCCTCCCCTCCCCCCCCTCCCCCCCTCCCTCCCCCCCCCCTCCCCCCTCTCCCCCCCCTCTCCCCCCCTCTCCACCCCCCCTCCCCCCTCTCCTCCCCCCCCCCTCCCCCTCCCCCCCTCCTCCCTCCCCTCCCCCCCCTCCTCCCCCTCCCCCCCCTCCCCCCCTCCCCACCCCCCCTCCCCTCCTCCCCCCATCCCCCCCCCCCCTCCCCCCCCTCCCCCTCCCCCCCCCCTCCCCTCCCCCCTCCCCTCCCCCTCCCCCTCCCTCCCCCCCTCCCCCCCCTCCCCCCCTCTCCCTCCCCCTCCCCCCCCTCCCCCTCTCCCCCCCCTCCCTCTCCCCCCTCCCCTCCCCCCTCCCTCCCCCCCCTCCCCCCCCCCTCCCCCTCCCTCCTCTCTCTCCCTCTCCCCCTCCTCCCCCTCCCCCCCCTCTCCCCCCTCCCTCCCCCCCTCCCCCCCCTCCCCTCCCCCCCCCCTCCCCCCCCCCTCCCCTCCCCCTCCCTCTCCCTCCCCCCCCCCTCCCCCCTCTCCCCCCCTCCCTCCCCCCTCCCCCCCCTCCCCCCCCTCTCCCTCCCCCCCCCCCCCCCCTCCCCTCCCCCCCCTCCCCCCCCACCCCTCCCCCTCCCCCCCTCCTCCCCCCTCCCCCCCCTCCCCCCTCCCCCCCCTCCTCCTCTCCTCCCCCCTCCCCCCCCTCCCCTCCCCCCCCTCCCTCCTCCCCCCCCTCCCCCCTCCCCCCCTCCCCCCCCTCCCCCCCTCCCCCCCCCCTCCCCCCCTCCTCCCCTCCCCCCCTCCCTCCCCCCCCTCCCTCCCCCCTCCCCCTCCCTCCCCCCCTCTCCCCCCTCCCTCCCCCCCCCCTCCTCCCCTCCCCCTCCCCCCCCTCCCCCCCTCCCCCCCCCTCCCTCCCCCCTCCCCCCCTCCCCCCTCCCTCCCCCCTCCCCTCCCCCCCTCCCCCCTCCCCTCCCCCCCCTCCCCCCCTCCCCCCTCCCCCCTCTCCCCCTCCCTCCCTCCCCCCTCCCTCCCCCCCCCTCCCCCTCCCTCCCTCCCCCCCCCCTCCCCCCCCTCCCTCCCTCCCCCTCCCCTCCTCCCCCCCCCCTCCCCTCCCTCCCTCCCCTCCCCCCTCCCCCTCCACCCCCTCCCCCCCTCCTCCCCCTCCCTCCCCTCCCCCCCTCCCCCCCCTCCTCCCCTCCCCCCTCCCCCTCCCCCCCCCCTCCCCTCTCCCCCCCTCCCCCCCCCTCCTCCCCCCTCCCCACCCCTCCCTCCCTCCCCCCCTCCCCCCTCCCCTCCCCCCCCTCCCCTCCCCCACCCCCCCTCCCCCCCCTCCTCCCCCCTCCCCCCTCTCCCCCCCCTCCCTCCCCCCCCCCTCTCCCCCTCCCCCCCACCCCCCTCCCCCCTCCCCCTCCCCCCCTCCCTCCCTCCCCCCTCCCCCCCCCCTCCCTCTCCCTCCCCCCCTCCTCCCCTCCCCCTCCCCCCCCTCCTCCCCTCCCCCTCCCCCCCTCCCCCCCTCCTCCCCCCCTCCCCCTCCCCTCTCCCCTCCCCCCCTCCTCCCCCCCTCCCCCCCCTCCCCCCCCTCCCCTCCTCCCCCCTCCCTCCCCCCTCCCCCTCCCTCCCTCCCCCCCCTCCCCCCCTCCCTCCCCCTCCCTCCCTCCCCCCTCCCCCCCTCCCTCCCCTCCCCCCCCTCCCCTCCCCCCTCCCTCCCCCCTCCCTCCCCCCCTCCCTCCTCCCCCTCCCCTCCCCCCCTCCCCCCCCTCCCCCCCTCCCCTCCCCCCCCCTCTCCCCCCTCCCCTCCCCCCCCTCCCCCCTCCCTCTCTCCCCCCCTCCTCCCTCCCCCCCTCCTCCCCCTCCCCCTCTCCCCCTCCCCCTCCTCTCCCCTCCCCCTCCCCCCCCTCCCCCTCTCCTCCCTCCCCCTCCCTCCCCTCCTCCCCCCCCTCCCCCCCTCCTCCCCCTCCCTCCCCCCTCCCCCCCTCCCCCCCTCCCCCCCCTCCTCCCCCCTCCCCCTCCTCCCCCCTCCCTCCCCCTCCCCTCCCCCTCCCCCCCCTCCCCCCTCCCCTCCCTCTCCCCCTCCCTCCCCCCCCTCCCCTCCCCCCCTCCCCCCCTCCCCCTCCCTCCCTCTCCCCTCCCCCCCCCCTCCCCTCCCTCCCCCCCCCCTCCCTCCCCCCCTCCCTCCCCCCCCTCTCCCCCTCCCCCTCCTCCCCCCCCTCCCCCCCCCCTCCCCCCCCTCCCCCCTCCCCCTCCCTCCCCCCCTCCCTCCCCCCCTCTCCCCCCCCCCTCCCCTCCCCCCCTCCTCCCCCCCCTCCCCCCCTCCTCCCCCCCCTCCCCTCCCCCCCTCCCTCCCCCCCTCCCTCCCCCTCCCCCCCCCCTCCCCCCTCCCCCTCCCCTCCCCCCCTCCTCCCTCCCCTCCCCCCCTCCCCCCTCCCCCTCCCCCCTCCCCCTCCCCTCCTCCCCCCCCTCCCCCCTCCCTCCCCCCCTCCCCCCCTCCCCCTCCCCCTCCCCTCCCCCTCCCCCTCCCTCCCCCTCCCCCCCCCTCCCCTCTCCCCCTCTCCTCCCTCCTCCCCCTCCCCCCCTCCCCTCCCCCCTCCCCCTCCTCCCTCCCTCCCCCTCCCCCCCCTCCCCCTCCCCCTCCCCCCTCCTCCCCTCCCCCTCTCCCCCCCCCTCCCCCTCCCCCTCCCCCCCCCCTCCTCCCCCCCTCCCCCCCTCTCCCCCCTCCCCCTCCCCTCCCTCCCCCCCCTCCTCCCCCCCCTCCTCCCCCCCCTCCCCCCTCTCCCCCCCCCCTCCCCCCCCCCTCTCCCCCCCCCCTCCCCCCCTCTCCCCCCCCTCCCTCCCCCCCTCCCCCCCCTCCCCCTCCCCTCCCCCTCCCCTCCCTCCCCCCCTCCCCCTCCCCTCCCCCCCTCCCTCCCCCCTCCTCCCTCCCCCCCCTCCCTCCCCCCCTCCCCCCCCCCTCCTCCCCCCCTCCCCCCCTCCCCCCCCTCCCCCCCCTCCCCCTCCCCCCCCCCTCCCCCCCTCCCCCCTCCCCTCCCCCCCCTCCCCTCCCCTCCCCCCCCCCTCCTCCCCCCTCCCCCCCCACCCCTCCCCCCCCTCCTCCCCCCCCTCCTCCCCTCCCCCCCTCCCCCCCTCCTCCCCCCCACCCCCTCCCCCCCCTCCCCCCTCCTCCCTCCCCTCCCTCCCCCCCTCCCCTCCCCCCCTCCCCCCCCTCCTCTCCCCTCCCCCTCCCCCCTCCCCCCTCCCCCCCCTCCCCCCCCCCTCCCCTCCCCCCCTCCCCTCCCTCCCCTCCCCCCCTCCCCCCTCCTCCCCCCTCCCCTCCCCTCCCCCCCCCCTCCCCCTCCTCCCCCCCCTCCTCTCCCCCTCTCCCCCTCCCCTCCCTCCCCCCCCTCCTCCCCTCCCCCTCCCCCTCCCCCCCTCCCCTCCCCCCCTCCCCCCCCTCCCCCTCCCCCCCCTCCCTCCCCTCCCCCCTCCCCTCCCTCCTCCCCCCCTCCCCTCCCTCCCTCCCCCTCCCCTCCCCCCTCCCCCCCCTCCCCTCCCCCTCCTCCCTCCCCCCCCACCTCCTCTCCCCCCCTCCCCCTCCCCCCCCCCTCTCCCCCCTCCCCCCCTCCCCCCCCTCCCCCCCTCCCCTCCCCCTCCCCCCCTCCCCCTCCCCCCCCTCCCTCCCACCCTCCCCCCCCCCTCCCCCTCCCCCCCCTCCCTCCCCTCCCCTCTCCCTCCCCCCCCTCCCCCTCCCACCCCCCCCTCCCCCCTCCCCCTCCCCCCCTCCTCTCCCCTCCCCTCCCCTCCCCCCCCTCCCCCTCTCCCCCCCTCCCCCTCACCCCCTCCCCCCCCTCCCCCCCTCCCTCCTCCCCTCCCCCCCTCCCCTCCCCCCCCCCTCCCCCCCTCCCTCCCCTCCCCCCTCTCCCCTCTCCCCCCCCTCCTCCCCCTCCCCCTCCCCTCCCCCCTCCCTCCCCCCCCCCTCCTCCTCCCCCTCTCCCCCCCTCCTCCCCCCCTCCCCCCCCCCCTCCCCCCCCCCTCCCCCCTCCCTCCCCCTCCCTCCCTCCCCTCCCCCTCCCCCCCCCCTCCCCCCCCTCTCCCCTCCCCCCTCCCTCCCCCCCTCCCCCTCCCCCCCCTCCCCCTCCCCTCCCCCCCCTCCCCTCCCCCCTCCCCCCTCCCCTCCCCCCCCTCCCCCTCCCCCCCCTCCCCCTCCCTCCCCCCCCTCTCCCCTCCTCCCCCCCCCCTCCTCCCCCTCCCCCTCCCCCCCCTCCCCCCCTCCTCCCTCCCCCCTCCCCCCTCCCCCCCCCCTCCCCCTCCCCCCCTCCCCCTCCCCTCTCCTCCCCCTCCCCCCCCCCACCCCCCCCTCCCTCCCCCTCCCCCCCTCCCCCTCCCCTCCCCCCCCCCTCCCCTCCCTCCCCTCCCCCCCCCCTCCCCCCTCCCTCCTCTCCCTCCCCCCCCCCCTCCCCCTCCCCCCCCTCCCCCCCCCCTCCCCCCCCTCCCCCCTCCCCTCTCCCCCCTCCCCCCCCTCCTCCCCCTCCCCCCCCTCCCCTCCCTCCCCCCCTCCCCCCCTCCCCCTCCCCCCCCCCTCCCCCCTCCCCTCCCCCACCCCCTCTCCCCCCCTCCCCTCCCCTCCCCCCCTCCCCCCCCTCCCCTCCCTCCCCCCCCCCTCCCCCCCCTCCCCCCCTCCCCCTCCCCCCCCCTCCTCCCCCCCCCCTCCCCCCCCCCTCCCCCCCTCCCCCCCTCCCCCCTCCCCCCCCCTCCCCTCCCCCTCCCCCCCTCCCTCCCCTCCCCCCCCTCCCCCCCTCCCTCCCCCACTCCCCCCTCCCCCCCTCCCCCCCTCCCCTCCCCCCCCCTCCCTCTCCCCCCCCTCCCCTCCCCCCCCTCCCCCCCTCCCCCCCCTCTCCCCCTCCCTCCTCCCCTCCCCCTCCTCCCCCCCTCCCCTCCCCCCCCTCCCTCCCCCCTCCTCCCCCCCTCCCCCCCCCCTCCCCCTCCCTCCCCCCCCTCCCTCCCCCCTCCCCCTCCCCTCCTCCCCCCTCTCCCTCCCCCCCCTCCCCCCTCCCCCTCCCCCCCCCCTCCCCCCCCTCCCCCCCTCCCCCCCCTCCCCCCCTCCCCCTCCTCCCCTCCCCCCCCTCCCCCCTCCCCCCCTCCCTCCCCCTCCCCCCCTCCCCTCCCCCCCCCCTCCCCCCCCCCTCCTCCCTCCCCTCCCCTCCCTCCCCCCCTCCCCTCCTCCCCCCCCTCCCTCCCCCCCTCCCCCCCCTCCCCTCCCCCTCCTCCCCCCTCCCCTCCCCTCCCCCCCCTCCCCCCCCTCCCCCTCCCTCCCCCCCCTCTCCTCCCCCTCCCTCCCTCCCCTCCCTCCCCCCTCCTCCCCTCCCTCCCCCTCCCTCCCCCCTCCCCCCCTCCCCCTCCTCCCCCCCTCCCTCCTCCCCTCCCCCCTCCCTCTCCCCCTCCCCCCCTCCTCCCCCCCCTCCCCCTCCCTCCCCCCACTCCCCCCCTCCTCCCTCCCCTCCCCCCCCCCTCCTCCCCTCCCCTCCTCCCCCTCCCCCCCCTCCCCCTCCCCCCCCCCTCCCTCCCCCCCTCCTCCCCCTCCCCCCCTCCCCCCCTCCCCCCCCTCCCCCCCCTCTCCCCCTCCCTCTCCCCCCTCCCCCCCCTCCCTCCCCCCCTCCCCTCCCCCTCCCCTCCCTCCCCCCCCTCCCCCCTCCCCCCTCCCCTCCCCCCCCTCCCCCTCCTCCCTCCTCCCCTCCCCCTCCCCCCCCTCCCTCCCCCCTCCCTCCCCCTCCCCCCCCTCCTCCCCCCCCTCCCTCCTCCCCCCCTCCCCCCCCTCCTCCCCTCCCCCCCCTCCCCCCTCCCCCCCCTCCCCCCCCTCCTCCCCCCCTCCCCCTCCCCCCCCTCCCCCCCTCCCTCCCCCTCCCTCCCCCCCTCCCTCCTCCCTCCCCCTCTCCCTCCCCCCCCTCTCCCCCCCCTCCCCCTCCCCCCTCCCCCCCCCCTCCTCCCCCCTCCCTCCCCCCTCCCTCCCCCCCCTCCCTCCCCCCCCTCCCCCCCCTCCCTCCCTCCCCCCCTCCCCCCCCTCCCCCCTCCCTCCCCCCCCTCCCCCCCCCCTCTCCTCCCCCTCCCCCCCTCCCCCCCTCCCCCCCTCCCTCCCCCCTCCTCCCCTCCCCCCCTCCCCCCCTCCTCCCTCCCCTCCCCCCCCTCCTCCCCCCCTCCCCCTCCCCCCCCTCCCCTCCCTCCCCCCCCTCCCCCTCCCCTCCCCCTCCCCCTCCTCCCTCCCCTCCCCCCCTCCCCCTCCTCTCCCCTCCCCCCCCCTCCCCCTCCCCCCCTCCCCCTCCTCCCTCCCCCCCCTCCTCCTCCCCCCCTCCCCTCCCCCCCTCCCCCTCCCCCCCCCCTCCTCCCCCTCCCCCCCTCCCTCCCCCTCCCCCCCCTCCCTCCCCCCCTCCCCTCCCCCTCCTCCCTCCCCCTCCCCCCTCCCCCCTCCCCTCCCTCCCCCCCCTCCCCCCCTCCCCCCCTCCCTCCCCCCTCCCTCCCCTCCCCCTCCCCCCCCCTCCCTCCTCCCCCCTCCCCCCCCCTCCCCCTCCCTCCCCCCCTCCCCTCCCCCTCCCCCCCCCCTCTCCTCCCCTCCCCCTCCCCTCCTCCTCCCCCTCCCCCTCCCCCCCCCCTCCCCCTCCCCCCCCTCCCCCCTCCCCCCCCTCTCCCTCCCCCTCCCCCCTCCCCCTCCCCCCCTCCCCCTCCCCCCCTCCCCCTCCCCCCCCTCCTCCCCTCCCCCCTCTCCCCTCCCCCCCCCTCCTCCCCCCCTCCTCCCCTCCCCTCCCCCCCCCCTCCCCCCCTCCCCCTCCCCTCCCCCCCTCCCCCCCCTCCCCCCTCCCCCCTCCCCTCCTCTCCCCTCCCTCCCCCTCCCCCCCCTCCCCCCCCCCTCCATCCCCCCTCCCCCCCCTCCCCCCCCTCCCCTCCCCTCCCTCCCCTCCCCCCCCTCCCCCCCTCCCTCCCCCCCCCCTCCCCCCCCCCTCCCCCTCCCCCCTCCCCCTCCCCCCCCTCCCCCCTCCCTCCCCCCTCCCCCTCCTCCCCCCCCCCTCCCCCCCTCCCCTCCCCCCCCTCCCCCTCCCCCTCCTCCCCCTCCTCCCTCCCCCTCTCCCCCCTCCCCCCTCTCCTCCCCTCCCCCCTCCCCCCCCCCTCCCCCCCTCCTCCCCCCTCCTCTCCCCCTCCCTCCCTCCTCCCCCCCCTCCTCCCCCCTCCCCCCTCCCCTCCCCCTCCCCCCCCTCCCCTCCCCCCCCTCCCCCCCCCCTCCCCTCCCCCCTCCTCCCCCCCTCCCCCCCCCCTCCCCCCCTCCCTCCCCCCTCCCCCCTCCCCCCCCCCTCCCTCCCCCCCTCCCCCCTCCCTCCCCTCCCCTCCCCCCCTCCCCTCCCCTCCCCCCCTCCCCCCCCCCTCCCCCTCCCCCTCCCCCTCCCCCCCCTCCTCCCCTCCCCCCCTCCCTCTCCCCCCCTCCCCCCCTCCCCCTCCCCTCCCTCCCCCCCTCCTCCCCCCCTCCCCCCCTCTCCCCCCCTCCCCCCCCCCTCCTCCCTCCCCCTCCCCCTCCCCCCCCCTCCCCCCCTCTCCCTCCCTCCCCTCCCCCCCCTCCCCCCCCTCCCCCTCCCCTCCCCTCTCCTCCCCCCTCCCCCCCCTCCCTCCCCCCCCTCCCCCCCTCCCCCTCCCCCCCCTCCCCTCCCCCCTCTCCCCCCCTCCCCTCCCCTCCTCCCCCTCCCCCCCTCCCCCCCCTCCCTCCCCCCCTCCCCTCCCCCTCCCCTCCCCCCCTCCCCCCCCTCCCCCCCTCCTCCCCCCCCTCCCCCTCTCCTCCCCCCCCTCCCTCCCCTCCCCCCCTCCTCCCCCCCCTCCCCTCCCTCCCCCCCTCCCCCCCTCCCCCTCCCCCCCTCCCCCCTCCCCCCCCTCCTCCCTCCCCTCCCCCCCTCCTCCCCCCCTCCCCTCCCCCCCCTCCCCTCCCCCTCCCCCCCTCCCCCCTCCCCTCCCCCCCCTCCCCTCCCTCCCCCCCCTCCTCCCCCCCCTCCCCTCCCTCCCTCCCCTCCTCCCCCCCTCCCCCCCTCCCCCTCCCCCCTCCCCTCCCTCCCCCCCTCCTCCCTCTCCTCCCCCCCCCCTCCCCCTCCCTCTCCTCCCCCTCCCCCCTCCCCTCCCCCCCTCCCCCCTCCCTCCCCTCCCCCCCCCTCCCCCCCCCCTCCCCCTCCCCTCCCCCCCCTCCCCCCCTCCCCTCCCCCTCCCTCCCCCCCCTCCCTCCCCCCCCCCTCCCCCCCTCCCCCCCTCCACTCCCCTCCCTCCCTCCCCCCCCTCCCCCTCCCTCTCCCCCTCCCTCCCCCCCTCCTCCCCTCCCCCTCCCCCCCTCCCCTCCCCCTCCCCCCTCCCCCCCCTCTCCCTCCCTCCCCCCCCTCTCCCCTCCCCCCCTCCCTCCCCCCCCTCCCCCTCCCTCCCCCCTCCCTCCCCCTCCCCCTCCCCCTCCCTCCCCCCCTCCCCCCCCCTCCCTCCCCCCCCTCCCCCCCCCCTCCCCTCCCCTCCCCCCCTCCCCCCTCCCCTCCCTCTCCCCCCCTCCCCCCCTCCCCCCCCTCCCCCCTCCCCCCTCCCCTCCCCCCCTCCCCCTCCCCCCTCCCCCCCCTCCCCTCCCCCTCCCCTCCTCCCTCCCCTCTCCCCCCCCTCTCCCCCCTCCCCCTCCCCCCCCTCCCCCCCCCCTCCCCTCCTCCCCCCCCTCCCCCCTCCCTCCCCCCTCCCCTCCCCTCCCTCCTCCCCCCCCTCCCCTCCCCCCCCTCCCCCCTCCCCCCCCTCCCCCTCTCCCCCCTCCTCCCCCTCCCCCCCCCCTCCCCCCCTCCCCCCCTCCTCCCCTCCCCCCCTCCCCCCCCTCCTCCCCTCCCCTCCCCTCCTCCCCTCCCCCCCCCCTCCCCCCTCTCCCCTCCCCCCCCCTCCCCCCCCTCTCCCCCTCCCCTCCCCTCCTCCCCTCCCCTCCCTCCTCCCCCTCCCCCCCCTCCCCCCCCCCTCCCCCATCCCTCCCCCCCCTCCCCCTCCCTCCCCCCTCCCCCCCTCTCCCCCCCCCCTCCCCTCCTCCCTCTCCTCCCCCCTCCCCTCCCCCCCTCCCCCTCCCTCCCCTCCCCCCCCTCCTCCTCCCCTCCCTCCCCCTCCCCTCCCCCCCCTCCCTCCCCCCCTCTCCCCCCCTCCCCCTCCTCCCCCCTCCCCCCCCTCCCCCTCCCCCTCCCCCCCCTCCCTCCCCCTCCCTCCCTCCCTCCCCCCCCCCTCCCCCCCTCCTCCCCCTCCCCCTCCCCCCCCTCCCTCCCCCCCTCCCCCTCCCCTCTCCCCCCCCCCTCCCCCCTCCCCCTCCCCTCCCCCCTCCCCCCCTCCCTCCCCCTCCCTCCCCTCCCCCCCCCCTCCCCTCCCTCCCCCTCCCCCCCCCCTCCCCCTCCTCCCCCCCCTCCCCCCCCTCCCTCCCACCCTCCCCCCCCTCCCCCCTCCCTCTCCTCCCCACCCCCTCCCCCCTCCCTCCCCCCCCTCCCCCCCTCCCCCTCCCCCCCTCCCCTCCCCCTCCCTCTCCCCCCCCTCCCCCTCCCCCCCCTCCCCTCCCCCCCCCCTCCCTCCCCCTCCCTCCCTCCCTCCCCCCCCTCCCCCCCCCTCCCTCCTCCCCCCTCCCCCCTCCCTCCTCCCTCCCCCTCCCCCTCCCCCCCTCCCCTCCTCTCCCCCTCCCCCCCCCTCCCTCCCCCCTCCCCCTCCCCCCCTCCCCCCTCCCTCCCCCCCTCCCCCCCTCCCCTCCCCCCCCTCCCCTCCCCCCTCCCCCTCCCCCCTCCCCCTCCTCCCCCCCTCCCTCCCCCCCCTCCCCCCCCTCCTCCCCCCTCCCCCCTCCCCCCCCTCCCTCCCCTCCCCTCCCCCCCTCCCCTCCCCTCCCCCCTCCTCCCCCCCTCCCCTCCTCCCCCCCCTCCCCCCTCCCCCCCCTCCCCTCTCCCCTCCCCCTCCCCCCCCTCCCCCCCCTCCCCCTCCCTCCCTCCCCCCCCTCCCCCCCCTCCCCCCCCTCCCTCCCCCCCCTCCTCCCCCTCCCCTCCCTCCCCCCCCCCTCCCCCCCCTCCCCCTCCCTCCCCTCCCCCTCCCCCTCCCCCCCCTCCCCCCTCCCCTCCCCTCCCTCCCCCCCCTCCCCTCCCCCCTCCCTCCCTCCCTCCCCCCCCTCCCCTCCCCCCCTCCCCCCTCCCCTCCCCCCCCTCCCCCCCCCCTCCTCCCCTCCCCCTCCCCCCCTCCTCCCCCCCCCTCCCCCTCCTCCCCCCCTCCCCCCCCCTCCCCCCCCCCTCCCCCTCCCCTCCCCCCCCCCTCTCCCCCTCCCTCCCCCCCTCCCCCCTCCTCTCCCCCCCCTCCCCTCCCCCCCCTCCCCCCTCCCTCCCCCCCTCCCCCCCCTCCCTCCCCCCCCTCCCCCCTCCCCCTCTCCCCCCCCCCTCCCCCTCCCCCCCTCCTCCCCCCCCCCTCCCCCCCCTCCCCCCCCCCTCCCCCCCTCCCCCCCCTCCCCCCTCCCTCCCCCTCCCCTCCCCCCCTCCTCCCCCCCTCCCCTCCCCTCCTCCCCCCCCTCCCCCTCCCTCCCCCTCCCTCTCCCCCCTCCCCCCCTCCCCCCCCTCCCCCCTCCCCTCCCCCCCTCCCTCCCCCCTCCCCCCCCTCCCCCCCTCCCTCCCCCTCCCCCCCTCCCCCTCCCTCCCCCTCCCCCCCCCCTCCCCCCCCCCTCCCCCCCCTCCTCCCCTCCCCCTCCCCCTCCCCCTCCCTCCCCCCCCTCCCTCCCCTCCCCCCCCTCCTCCCCTCCCTCCCCCCCTCCCCCCCCTCCCCCTCCCCCCTCCCCCCCCCCTCCCCCCTCTCCCTCCCCCCCCTCCCCTCCCCCCCTCCCCCTCCCTCCCCCTCCCCCCCCTCCTCCCCCTCCCCCCTCCCCCTCCCCTCCCCCTCCCCCCCCTCCCCCCTCCCCCCCCTCCCCCCCTCCTCCCCCCCCTCCCCCCCTCCTCCCTCCCCCTCCCTCCCCCTCCCCTCCCCCCCCTCCCCTCCTCCCCCCCTCCCTCCTCCCCTCCCCCCCCTCCCCCCCCCCTCCCCTCCCCCCCTCCCCCTCCCCCCTCCCTCCCCTCCCCCCCCTCCCTCCCCCTCCCCCCCCTCCCCCCCCCTCCCCCCTCCCCCCTCCCCCTCCCCCCTCCCTCCCCCCCCCCTCCCCCCTCCCCTCCCCCCTCCCCCTCCCCCCCTCCCCTCCTCCCCCCCCTCCCCCTCTCCCCCCCTCCCCCCCCTCCCCCCCTCCCCCCCCCTCCCTCTCTCTCCCCCCCTCCCTCCTCCCCTCCCCCTCCCCCCCCCTCCCTCCCCCTCCCCTCCTCCCTCCCCCCTCCCCCCCCTCCCCCCCCTCCCTCCCCCCCCCCTCCCCCCCCTCCCCCCCCCCTCCCCTCTCCCTCCCCTCCCTCCCCCTCCTCCCCCCTCCCTCCCCCTCCCTCCCCCCCCTCTCCCCCCCCTCTCCCTCCCCCCCCCCTCCCCCCCCCCTCCCCCTCCCCCCTCCCCCCCTCCCCCCCCTCCCCTCTCCCCCCCTCCCCCTCCCTCCCCCCTCCCTCCCCCCCTCCCCCTCCTCCCCCCCTCCCCCCCCTCCCCCCCCTCCCCCCTCCCCCTCCCCTCCCCCTCCCCCCCCCTCCCCCTCTCCCCCCTCCCCCCCCTCTCCCCTCCCCCCCCTCCCCCCCCTCCCCCCTCCCCCCCTCTCCTCCCCCCCCTCCCCCTCCCCTCCCCCCCTCCCCCCCTCCCCCCCTCCCCCCCCTCCCCCCTCCCCCCCCTCCTCCCCCCCCTCCCCCCTCCCCTCCCCCTCCCCCCCCTCCCCCCCCTCCCCCCTCCCTCCCCCCCCTCCTCCCTCCCTCCCCCCCCCCCTCCCCCCCCCCTCCCTCCCTCCCCCCTCCCCCCCTCCCCCCCCTCCCTCCCCCTCCCCCCCTCCCCTCCCCCCCCTCCCCCCACCCCCCCCTCCCCTCCCCCCCTCCCCCCCCTCCCCTCCCCTCCCCCCTCCCCCCCCCCTCCCCTCCCCCTCTCCCCTCCCCCCCCTCCCCTCCCCCCCCCTCCCCCCCCTCCCTCCCCCCCTCCCTCCCCCCTCCCCCCCCTCCCCCCCCTCCCCTCCCCCCCTCCCCCCCCTCCCCCCCCTCCCCCCCCTCCCCCCCCCCTCCCCCCCCTCCCTCCCCTCCCCCTCCCCCCCCTCCCCTCCCTCCCCTCCCCCCCCCCTCTCCTCCCCCTCCCCCTCCCCTCCCCCCTCCCCTCCCCCCCCCCTCCCCCCCCTCCCTCCCCCCCTCCCCTCCCCCCCTCCCCCCTCCCTCCCCTCCCCCTCCCCCCCTCCCCTCCCCCCCCTCCCCCCTCCCCTCCCCCCCTCCCCTCACCCCCTCCCCCTCCCCCCCCTCCTCCCCCTCCCCCCTCCCTCTCCCCCCCCTCCTCCCCCCCCTCCCCCCCCCCTCCCCCTCCCCCTCCCTCCCCCCCCTCCCCCCTCCCCCCTCCTCCCCCCTCCTCCCCTCCCCCTCCCTCCCCTCCCCCCCCTCCCCCCCTCCTCCCCCTCCCCCCCCTCCCCTCCCCCCCCCCTCCCCCTCTCCCCCTCCCCCTCCCCCCCCTCCCCCCCCTCTCCCCCTCCCTCCTCCCCCCTCCCCCTCCCTCCCCCCCCCCTCCCCCCCTCCCCCCCCCCTCCCCCCCCTCCCCCTCCCCCCCCTCCCCCTCCCTCCCCCTCCCCTCCCCCCCCCTCCCCTCCCCTCCCCCCCCCCTCCCTCCCCCTCCTCCCCCTCTCCTCCCCCCCTCCTCCCCCCCTCCCCCCCTCCCCTCCCCCTCCCCCCCCCCTCCCCCTCCCCCCCCTCCTCCCCCCCTCCCCCTCCCCCCCCTCCCCCTCCCCCCCCTCCCCCCTCCCCCCCTCCCCCCCTCCCCCCCCCCTCTCCTCCCCCCCCTCCCCCTCCCTCCCCCCCCCCTCCCTCCCTCCCCCCTCCCCCCCCTCCCCCCCCCTCCCTCCCCCTCCCCCCCTCCCCTCCTCCCCCTCCCCCCCCTCCCCTCCCCCCCCTCCCCTCCCCTCTCCCTCCCCTCCCCCCCCCCTCCCCCCCTCCCCTCCCCCCCCCCTCCTCCCCTCCCTCCCCCCCCCCTCCCTCCCCCCCCTCCCCCTCCCCCTCCCCCCCCCCTCCTCCCCCCTCCCCTCCCTCCCTCCCCCCCCTCCTCCCTCCCCTCCCCCCCCTCCCCCCCTCCCCCCTCCCCCTCCCCCCCTCCCCTCCCCCTCCCCCCCCTCTCCCCCTCCCCCCCCCCTCCCCCTCCCCCCCCTCCCCCCCCTCCCCCCCCTCCCCCCTCCCCCCCCCCTCCCTCCCTCCCCCCCTCCCTCCTCCCCTCCCCCCCCCCTCCCCCCTCCCCCTCCTCCCCCCTCCCCTCCTCTCCCCCTCCCCCCTCCCTCCCCCCCTCCTCCCCCCCCTCCCCTCTCCCCCCCTCCCTCCCCCCTCCCCCCCCTCCCCCCCCTCCCCCTCTCCCTCCCCCCTCCCCCCCCTCCTCCCCTCCCCCCTCCCCTCCCCTCCCCCCTCCCCCTCCCCCCCCTCCCCCCCTCCCCCTCCCCCCATCCCTCCTCCCCCCCTCCCCCCCCCTCCCCCCCTCCCCCTCCCCTCCCCCCCCCTCCCCCCCTCCTCCCCCCTCCCCCCCCTCCCCCCCCTCCTCCCCCCCCTCCCTCCCCCTCCCCCCCCCCTCCTCCCCCCCTCCCCTCCCCCCCCCCTCCCTCTCCCCCCCCCCTCCCCTCCTCCCCCCCTCCCCCCTCCCCTCCCCCCCTCCCTCCCCTCCCCCCCTCCCCCCTCCCCTCCCTCTCCCCCTCCTCCTCCCCCTCCCCCCTCCCCCCCCTCCCCCCCTCCCCCTCTCCCCCCCCTCCCCCCCTCCCCTCCCCCCCTCCCCCCCCTCCTCCCCCCCCTCCCCTCCCCTCCCCCCCCCCTCCTCCCCCTCCCCCCCCCCTCCCCTCCCCCTCCCCCTCCCCCCCCCCTCCCCCCCTCCCTCCCCCCCCCCTCCCCCCCCTCCCCCCCCCCTCCCCCCCCCTCCCCCCCCTCCCCCCTCCCCCTCCCCCCCTCCCCTCCCTCCCCCCTCCCCTCCCCTCCCCTCCCTCCCCCTCCCCCCCTCCCCCCCTCCTCCCCCCTCCCCCCCCCCTCCCCTCCCCCCTCCCCCCTCCCCCCCCCCTCCCCCCCTCTCCCCTCCCCTCCCCCCCTCCCTCCCTCCCCCCTCCCCTCCCCCCCTCCCCCTCCCCTCCCCCCCCCCTCCTCCCCCCTCCCCCTCCCTCCCCCCTCCCCCCTCCCCTCCCCCCCCTCCCCCCCCTCCTCCCCCTCCCCCCCTCCCTCCCCCTCCTCCCCCCCCTCCTCCCCCCTCCCCCCCCTCCCCCTCCCCCCTCCCCCTCCCCCTCCCCCCCCCCTCCCCCCCTCCCCCTCCCCCCCCTCCCCCCCCCCTCCCCCCTCCTCCCCCCTCCCCTCCCCCTCCCCCTCCCTCCCCCTCCCCCTCCCTCCCCCCCTCCCCCCCTCTCCCTCCCCCTCCCCCCCTCCCCCCCCTCCTCCCTCCCCTCCCCCCTCCCCCTCCCCCCCTCCCCCCTCCCCTCCCCTCCCCCCCCCCTCCTCCCCCTCCCCTCCCTCCCCCCCCTCCCCCCTCCCCTCCCCCTCCCTCTCCCCCCCCTCCCCCCCCTCCCCCCCCCCTCCCCCTCCCCCCCCTCCCTCCCCCTCCCCTCCCCCCTCCCCCCTCCCCTCCCCTCCCCCCTCCTCCCCCCCCTCCCCCCCCCCTCCTCCCCCTCCCCCCTCCTCCTCCCCCCTCCCCCCTCCCCCCCCTCCTCCCCCCCCTCCCCCTCCCTCCCCCCCCCCTCCCCTCTCCCCTCCTCTCCCCCTCCCTCCCCCCCCCTCCTCCCCCCTCCCCTCCCCCTCTCCCTCCCCCCCCCCTCCCTCCTCCCCCCTCCCCCCCTCCCCTCTCCCCCTCCCCTCCCCCCTCCCCCTCCCCTCCCCCCCCCTCCCCCCCTCCCCCCCCTCCCCCCCCTCCCCCCTCCCCTCTCCCCCCCTCCCTCCTCCCCTCCCCCCCCTCCCCCCCCTCCCCCTCCCCCTCCCCCTCCCCTCCCCCTCCCTCCCTCCCCCTCCCCCCCCTCCCCCCCTCCCCCCCCCCTCCCCCTCCCCCCCCTCCCCCCTCCCCTCCCCTCCTCCCCCCCTCCCCCTCCCCTCCCCCCTCCCCCCCTCCCTCCCTCCCTCTCCTCTCCCTCCCCCTCCCCCTCCCCCCCCTCTCCCTCCCCCTCCCCCTCCCTCCCCCTCTCCCCCCCTCCCCCTCCCCTCCCCCTCCCCTCCCCCCCTCCCTCCCCCCCTCCTCTCTCCCCCCCTCCCCCCCTCCCCCCCTCCCCCTCCCCCCCCCCTCCCCTCCCCCCCTCCCCTCCCCCCTCCCTCCCCCCCTCCCCCCTCCTCCCTCCCCCCCTCCCCCCCCTCCCTCTCCCCCTCCTCCCCCTCCCCCCTCCCCCCCCTCCCCCCCCTCTCCCTCCCCCTCCCCCCTCCCCTCCCCCCCTCCTCCCCTCCCCCCTCCCCCCCCTCCCCCCCCTCTCCCCCTCCCCCCCTCCCTCCTCCCCTCCTCCCCCCCCCCTCCCCCCCCCCTCCCCTCCCCCTCCCCCCCCCCTCCCTCTCCCCCTCCCCCCTCCCTCCCTCCCCCTCCCTCCCCCCCTCCCCCCCTCCCTCCCTCCCCCTCCCCTCCCCCCCCCTCTCCCCTCCCCCCCTCCCTCCCCCCTCCCCCCCCCCTCCCCCTCCCCTCCCCCCCTCTCCTCCCCTCCCCCCCCCCTCTCCCCCCCCTCCCTCCCCCCCTCCCCCCCCTCCCCCCCCCCTCCCCTCCCCCCCCCCTCCCCCCCCTCCTCTCCCCCCCCCCTCCCCTCCCTCCCCCTCCCTCCCCCCCCTCCCCCCCTCCCCCCTCCCCCCTCCCCCCCCTCCTCCCCCCTCCCTCCCCCCCTCCCCCCCTCCCTCCCCTCCCCCCCCCCTCCCCCCCCTCCCCCCCCCCTCCCCCCCCTCCCCCCCCTCCCTCCCCCCTCCCCTCCCCCCTCCCCTCCCCTCCCCCCCCTCTCCCCCCCTCCCCCTCCCCCCCTCCCTCCCCCCCCCCTCCCCCCCCTCCCCCTCCCCCTCCCCCCCCCCTCCCCTCCCTCCCCCCTCCTCCCCCCTCCCCCCCCTCCCCCCCCTCCCCCCCTCCCCCCCCTCTCCCTCCCCCCTCCCTCCCCTCCCCTCCCCCTCCTCCCCCCCCTCCCCTCCCCCCTCCTCCCCCCTCCCCCTCCTCCCCCTCCCCCCCCCCTCCCCCTCCCCCCCTCTCCTCCCCCCCCTCCCCCCCCTCCCCCCCCTCCCCCCTCCTCCCCCTCCCCCTCCCCTCCCCTCCCCCTCTCCCTCCCCTCCCTCCCCCCCCTCCCCCTCCCCCCTCCTCCCCTCCCCCTCCCTCCCCCCCTCCCCCCCCCCTCCCCTCCCCTCCCCCCTCCCCCCCCTCCCTCCCCTCCCCCCCTCCTCCCCTCCCCCCTCCCCCTCCCCCTCCCCCCCCCCTCCCTCCCCCCCCTCCCCCCCTCCCCCTCCCTCCCCCCCCTCCCCCCTCCCCCCCCCCTCCCCCCCTCCCCCCTCCCTCCCCCTCCCCCCCTCCCCCCTCTCCTCCCCCACCCCTCCCCCCCCCCTCCCCCCCTCCTCCCCCCCCTCCCCCCCCCCTCCCCCCCTCCCCTCCCCCCTCCCTCCCCCCCCCCTCCTCCCTCCCCCCCCTCCCCCCCCTCCCCCCCCATCCCCCCTCCCCTCTCCCCCCCCTCCCCCCTCCCTCCCCCCCTCCCTCCCCCTCCTCCCCCCCCCCTCCCCCTCCCCTCCCCCCCTCCCCTCCCCCTCCCCTCCCCCCTCCTCCCCCCCCTCCCCTCCCTCCTCCCCCCCTCCCCCCCTCCCCCCTCCCTCCCCCCCCCCTCCCCCTCCCCCCCCTCTCCCTCCCCCCCCCCTCCCCCTCCCTCCCCCCCCCTCCCCCCCCTCCCCCCCCCCTCCTCCCCCCCTCCCTCCCTCTCCCCCCCCTCCCTCCCCTCCTCCCCCCTCCCCCCCCCCTCCCCCCCCTCCCCCTCCATCCACCTCCCCCCCCTCCCCCTCCCTCCCCCCCCTCCTCCCCCCCCTCCTCCCCTCCCTCCCCACCCCCCCTCCCCTCCCCCCCCTCCCCCCCCCCTCCCCCCCTCCCCCTCCCTCCCCCCCCCCTCCCCCTCCCCCTCCTCCCCCCCCTCCCCCCCTCCTCCCCCCTCCCCCCCCTCCCCCTCTCCCCCCCCTCCCTCTCCCTCCCCCCCACCCTCCCCCCCCTCCCTCCCCCTCCCCCCTCCCCCTCTCCCCTCCCTCCCCCCCTCCTCCCCCCCCCCTCCCTCCCCCCCTCCCCCCTCCCCTCCCTCCCCCCCTCCCCCCCTCCCCCCCTCCCCCCCCTCCCCCCCCTCCCCCTCCCCCCCCCTCCCCTCCCCCCCACCCCTCCCCCTCCCCCCCCTCCCCCTCCCCCCCTCCCCTCCCCCCCCTCCCCTCCCCCCCCTCCCCCATCTCCCTCCCTCCCCCCCCTCCCCTCCCCCCTCCCCCCTCCCCCCCCCCTCCCTCCCCCCTCCCTCCCCCTCCCCCCCCCCTCCTCCCCCCTCCCCCCCCTCCCCCTCCCCCCCTCCCCCCTCCCCTCCCCCCCCTCCCCCCCCTCCTCCTCCCCCCCCTCCTCCCCTCCCCCCCCCCTCCCCCCTCCCCCCCCTCCCCCCCTCCCCCTCCCCCCCCTCCCCCCCCCCTCCCTCCCCCCCCCCTCCCCCCCCTCCCTCCCTCCCCTCCCCCCTCCCCCCCCTCCCCCCCTCCCCCTCCCCCCCCCCTCCTCCCTCCCTCCCCCCCTCCCCACCTCCCCTCCCCCCTCCCTCCCCCCTCCTCCCCTCCCCCTCCCCTCCCCCCTCTCCCCCTCCCCCTCCCCCCTCCCCTCCCACCCCTCCCCCTCCCCCCCCTCCCCCTCCCCTCCCCTCCTCCCCCCTCCCCCCCCTCCCCCTCCCTCCCCCTCTCCCCTCCCTCCTCCCCCCCCCCTCCCCCCCCTCCTCCCCCCCCTCCCCTCCCCCTCCCCCCTCCCCCCTCCTCCTCCCCCCCCCCTCCCCTCCTCCCCCTCCCCCCCCCCTCCTCCCCCTCCCCTCCCCCCCTCCTCCCCCCTCCCCCCTCCCTCCCCTCCCCCTCCCTCCCCCCCTCCCCCCCCTCCCCTCCCTCCCCCTCCCCCCCCCTCCCCCCTCCCCCTCCCCCCCCTCCCTCCCCCTCCCTCCCCCCTCCCCTCCTCCCCCCCTCCCCCCCTCCCCCCCTCCTCCCCCCCCCCTCCCTCCCCCCCCTCCCCCCCTCCCCCCCCCCTCCCCCCCCTCCCCCTCCCCTCCCCCCTCCCCCCTCCCCTCCCTCCCCCTCCTCCCCCCCTCCCTCCCCCCCTCCCCCCCTCCCCTCTCCCTCCCCCCTCCCTCCCCCCTCCCCCTCCCCCCCTCCCCTCCTCCCCCCCCTCCCCACCCCCCCTCCCCCCTCCCCCCCCCTCTCCTCCCCCCCCTCCTCCCCCCCCTCCCCCACCCCCCTCCCCTCCCCCTCCCCCCCCTCCCCTCCTCCCCCCCCCCTCCCCTCCCTCCCCCCCTCTCCCCCCTCCCCCCCTCCCCTCTCCCCCTCCCCTCTCCCCCTCCCTCCCCCTCTCCCCCCCCTCCCCCCCCCCTCCCCCTCCCTCCCCCTCCCCCTCCCCCCCCCCTCCCTCCCCCTCCCCTCCCCCTCCCCCCCTCCCCCCCCCCTCCCCCACTCCCCCCCCCCTCCCCCCCCCTCCTCCCCCCCCCCTCCCCCTCCCCCCTCCCCCCCTCCCCCCTCCCCCCCCTCTCCCCCTCCCCCTCCCCACCCCCCCTCCCCTCCCTCCTCTCCCCACTCCCCCCCTCCCTCCCTCTCCCCCCTCCCCCCCCTCCTCCCTCCCCCCCTCTCCCCCTCCCCCCCCTCCTCCCCCTCCTCTCCCCCCCTCCCTCCCCCCTCCCCCCCTCCCCCTCCCCCTCCTCCCCCCCCTCCCCTCCCCCCTCCCCCTCCCCCCCTCCCCCCCCCTCCTCCCTCCCCCCCCCCTCCCCCCCCTCCCCCCTCCTCCCCTCCCTCCTCCCCCCCCTCCCCCTCCCTCCCCTCCCCCCCCCACTCCTCCCCTCCCCCTCCTCCCTCCCTCCCCCCTCCCCCTCCTCCCCCCCCTCCTCCCCTCCCTCCCCTCCCCCCCCTCCCTCCTCCCCCCTCCCCCTCCCCCCCTCCCCTCCCCCCTCCCCCTCTCCCTCCCCTCCCCCCCCTCCCCCCCACCCCCCCTCCTCCCCCCCCCTCCCCCCCTCCCCTCCTCCCCTCCCCTCCCCCCTCCCCCCCTCCCCCCTCCCCTCTCCCTCCCCCCCCCCTCCCTCCCTCCCCCTCCCCCCCTCCCTCCCCCTCCCCCCCCTCCCTCCCCTCCCCCCCTCCCCCCCCCCTCCCCTCCCCCCCCTCTCCCCCCCCTCCCCTCCCCCCCTCTCCCTCCCCCCCCCCTCCTCCCCCCACTCCCCTCCCCCCCTCCCCCCTCCCCCCCCCCTCCCCCTCCCTCTCCCCCCTCTCCCCTCCCCTCCCCCCCCTCCCCCCCCTCTCCCCCTCCCCCCCCTCCCCTCCCCCTCCCCCCCCTCCTCCCCTCCTCCCCCCTCCCCTCCCCCCCTCCCCTCCCCCCCCTCCCCCCCTCCCCCCTCCCTCCCCCCCTCCCTCCCTCCCCCCCCTCCCCCCCACTCCCCTCCCCTCCCTCCCCCCCCCTCCTCCCCCCCCTCCCCCCTCCCCCCTCCTCCCCCCCCTCCCCCTCCCTCTCCCCCCCCTCCCTCCCCCTCCCTCCCCCCCCTCCCCCCCCT
Organism: Pseudopleuronectes americanus; assembly: GCA_038501795.1. Classification (NCBI taxonomy): domain Eukaryota; kingdom Metazoa; phylum Chordata; class Actinopteri; order Pleuronectiformes; family Pleuronectidae; genus Pseudopleuronectes; species Pseudopleuronectes americanus. The sequence continues at coordinate 43,097 of JBAMIH010000170.1, forward strand.
CCCCCTCCCCTCCCCCTCCCCCCCCCCTCCCCCCCCTCCCCCTCCCCTCCCCCTCCCCCCTCCTCCCCCCCTCCCCTCCCCTCCCCCCTCCCCCTCCCCCCCCTCTCCTCCCTCCCCCTCCCCTCCCCCCCCTCCCCCCCCTCCTCCCCCCCCTCCCCTCCCCCTCCCCCCTCCTCCCTCCCCCTCCCCCCTCCCCCTCCCCTCCTCCCCCTCCCTCCCTCTCCCCCCCTCCCCCTCCCTCCCCCCCTCCCCCCCCCTCCCTCCCCCTCCTCCCCTCCCCTCCCCCCCTCCCCCCCCTCCCCCCCCTCCCCCTCCCCTCCCACCTCCTCCCCCTCCCCCCCCTCCCCCCCCCCTCCCCCTCCCTCCCCCTCCCTCCCCCCCCCCTCCTCCCCTCCCCCTCCCCCCCCTCCCCCTCCCCCCCCTCCCCCCCTCCCCCCCCTCCTCCCCCTCCCTCCCTCCCCCCCCTCCCCCCTCCCCCCCTCCTCCCCCTCCCCCCCCCCTCCTCCCCCCCCTCCCTCCCCCCCCTCCCTCCCCCTCTCCCCCCCTCCCCCTCCCCCCCCCCTCCCCTCCCTCCCCCCTCCCTCCCCCTCCCCCCTCCCCCCCTCCCCTCCCCTCCCCCCACTCCCCCTCCCCTCCCCCCCCCCTCCCCCCTCCCCTCCCCCCCTCCCCTCCCCCCCCTCCCCTCCCCCCCCTCCCCCCTCCTCCCCCCCCCCTCCCTCCCCCCCTCCCTCCCCCCCCTCCCCCTCCCCTCCCACTCTCCCCTCCCTCCCCCCTCCCCCTCCCTCCCCTCCCCCCCCTCCCTCCCCCCCTCCTCCCCCTCCCCCCTCCCCCCCCTCCCCTCCTCCCCCCCCTCCTCCCCCTCCCCCCTCCCCCCTCCCCCCCCTCCCCCTCCCCCTCCCTCCCCTCCCCCCCCTCCTCCCCCTCACCCTCCTCCCCCCCCCCTCCCCCCCTCCCTCCCCCCCCTCTCCCCCTCCCCCCCCCCTCCCCCCCTCCTCCCTCCCTCCCCTCCCCCCCCCCTCCCCCTCCCCCCCTCCCTCCCCTCCCTCCCCCCCTCCTCCCTCCCCCCCCCCTCCCCTCCCTCCCCCCCTCCCCTCCCCTCCCCCTCCCCCTCCCCTCCCCCCCCCCTCTCCCCTCCCCCCCTCCCTCCCTCCCCTCCCCTCCCCCTCCCCCCCTCCCCTCCCCCCCCTCCCCCCCTCCCCCTCCTCCCCCCTCCCCCTCCCCCCCCTCCCTCCCCCCCCTCCCCCCTCCCCCTCCCCTCCCCCTCTCCCTCCCCTCCCCTCCCTCCCCTCCCCCCCCTCCCCCCCCTCCCCTCCCCCCCCTCCCCCTCCCTCCCCCCCCCACCCCCCTCCTCCCCCCCCTCCCCCCCCCCTCCCCCCTCCCCCCCCTCCTCCCCCTCCCCCCCCTCCCCCTCCCCCTCCCCTCCTCCCCCCCCCTCCCCTCTCTCCCCCCCCTCCCCCCCTCCTCCTCCCCTCCCCCCCTCCCCCCTCCTCCCCTCCCCCTCCCCTCCTCCCCCCCCTCCCCCCCCCCTCCCCCCCTCCTCCCCCTCCCCCCCCTCCCCCCACTCCCCCCCTCCCCCCCCCCTCCCCTCCCCCCCTCCCCCCCTCCCTCTCTCTCCTCCCCCCTCCTCCCTCCCCCTCCCCCTCCCTCCCCCCCCTCCCCTCCCCCCCTCCCCTCCCCCTCCCCCCCCTCCCCCTCCCCTCCCCCCCCTCCCCCCCTCTCCTCCCCCTCCCCCTCCCCCCCTCCCCTCCCCCCCCTCCTCCCCCCCTCCCCCTCTCCCCCTCCCCCTCCCCCTCCCCCCCCTCCCTCCCCCTCCCCCCCCTCCCCCCCTCCCCTCCCCCCCCTCCCCTCCCCCCCTCTCCCCTCCCCTCCCTCCCCCCCCTCCCCCCCTCCCCTCCCTCCCCCCCCTCCTCCCCCCCTCCCTCCCCTCCCCCCCCCCATCCTCCCCCCCTCCCCCTCCTCCCCTCCCCCCTCCCCCCCCTCCCCCCCCTCCCCTCCTCCCCTCCTCCCCTCCCCTCCTCCCCCCCCTCCCCCCCTCTCCCCCCCCTCCTCCCCCCCTCCCCCCCCTCCCCCTCCCTCCCCCCCCCCTCCCCCTCCCCCCCTCCCCTCCCCCCTCCCCCCCCTCCCTCCCCTCCCCTCCCCCCCTCCCTCCTCCCCTCCCCCCTCCCCTCCCCCTCCCCCCCCCCTCCTCCCCCCTCCCCCCCCCCTCCCCCCCTCCCTCCTCCCCCCTCCCCCCTCCCCCCCCCCTCCCCCCTCCCCTCCCCCCCCCCTCCCCTCCCTCTCCCCCCCTCCCCCTCCCCCTCCCCTCCCCCCCTCCCCCTCCCTCCCCCCCCTCCCCTCCTCCCTCTCCCCCCTCCCTCCCCCCTCCTCCCCCCCCCCACCCTCCCTCCCCCCCTCCTCCCCCCCTCCCCCCTCCCTCCCCCTCCCCCCCCTCCCTCCCCCCCTCCCCCCTCCCCCCCTCCTCCCCCTCCCTCCTCCCCCCCCCCTCCCCCCCTCCCCCCTCCCCTCCCCCCCTCCCCCCCTCCCTCCCCCCCTCTCCCCCCCTCCCCCTCCCCTCCTCCCCCCCTCCTCCCTCCCCCCCCTCTCCCCTCCCCCCCCTCCTCCCCCTCCCCCCCCTCCCCTCCCTCCCTCCCCCCCCTCCCCCTCCCCCCCCTCCCTCCCCCCCTCCCCCCCCCCTCCCCTCCCTCCTCCCCCCCCCCTCCCCCCTCCCCCCCTCCCCCTCCCCCCCCTCCCCTCCCCCCCCTCCCCTCCCTCCCCTCCCCCCTCCCCCCCTCTCCCTCCCCTCTCCCTCCCCCCCCCCTCCCCTCCCCCCCCTCCCCCCCCCCTCCCCCCCTCCCCCTCCCCTCCCTCCCCCCCCCTCCCCCCCCTCCCCCTCCCTCCCCCCCCTCCCCTCCCCCCCCTCCACTCCCCCCCCCCTCCCCTCCCCCTCCCCTCCCCCTCCCCTCCCCCCCTCCCCCCCCCCTCCCCCCCTCCTCCCCCCCCCCTCTCCCCCTCTCCTCCCACCTCCCTCCCCCCCTCCCCCCCCCCTCCCCCCCCCCTCCCCCTCCCTCTCCCCTCCCCCCCCCCTCCCACCCCTCCCCCCCCCCTCCCCCCCCTCCCTCCCCTCCTCCCCCCCCCCTCCCCCTCCCCCCTCTCCTCCCCCCCTCCCCCTCCTCCCCCCCCCCTCCCTCCTCCCCTCCCCCCCCTCCCCCCTCCCCTCCCCTCCCCCCTCCCCCTCCCCCCCTCCCCCTCCCCCCCTCCCTCCTCCCCCCCCCCTCCCCCTCCCCTCCTCCCCCCCCCCTCCCCCCCTCCCCCACCCCTCCCCCCCCCCTCCCCCTCCCCCCTCCCTCCCCCCCCTCCCCCCCCTCCCCTCTCCTCCCCCTCCCTCCCCCCTCCTCCCCCTCCCCCCCCTCCTCCTCCCCCCCCTCCCCTCCCCCCCTCCCCCCCCTCCCTCCCCCCCTCCCCCTCCCCTCCCCTCCTCCCCCTCCCCCCCCCCTCCCCCCCTCCCCTCCCCCCCTCCCTCCCCTCCTCCCCTCTCCCCCCCTCTCCCCCCCCTCCCCTCCCTCCCCCCCCCCTCCCCCTCCCTCCCCCCTCCTCCCCCTCCCTCCCCCCCTCCCCCCCTCCCCCTCCCCCCCCTCCCCTCCCCCTCCCCCCCCTCCCCCCCCTCCCTCTCCTCCCCCCTCCCCACCCCTCCCCCTCCCTCCCCCTCCCCCCCCTCCTCCCCCCCTCCCCTCCCCCCCTCCTCCCCCTCCCCCCCCCCTCCCCTCCCCTCTCCCCCCCTCCCCCTCCCCCTCCTCCCCCTCCCTCCCCCTCCCCCCCCACCCCCCCCTCCCCTCCCCCTCCCCCTCCTCCCCCCCCCCTCCCTCCTCCCCCCTCCCCCCCCTCCCCCTCCCCCCCCTCCTCCCCCCCCTCCCCCCCCTCCCTCCCCCCCTCCCTCCTCCCCCCCCTCCCCCCTCCCCTCCCCCCCCCCTCCCTCCCCCTCTCCCCTCCCCTCCCCCTCCCCCCCTCCCCCCCCCCTCCCCCCCCCCTCCCCTCCCCCCTCCCCCCCCCCTCCCCCTCCCTCCCCTCCCCTCCCCCTCCCCTCCCTCCCTCCCCCTCCCCCTCCCCCCCCCCTCCCCTCCCCCTCCCCCCCCTCCCCCTCCCCCCCCTCCCTCCCCCCCCTCCCCTCCCCCCCCTCCCCCCTCCTCCCCCCCTCCCCTCCCCCCCCTCCCCTCCTCCTCCCTCCCCCCCCCCTCCCCCCCCTCCCTCTCTCCCCCTCCCCCCTCCCCCCTCCTCCCCCCCCCCTCCTCCCCCTCCCCCCCTCCCCCTCCCCTCCCCCCCTCCCTCCCCCCTCCCTCCCCTCCCCCCCCCCTCCCCCCTCCCTCTCCCTCTCCCTCCCCCCCCTCCTCCCCCCTCCCCCTCCCCTCCCCCTCCCCCCCTCCCTCCCCCCTCTCCCCCCCCTCCCTCCCCCCTCCCCCTCCTCCTCCCCCTCCCCCCCCTCCCCCCCCTCCATCCCCCCCTCCCCCTCCCCCCCCCCTCCCCCCTCCCCTCCCCCCCCTCCCTCCCCTCCCCCCCTCCCCCCCCCCTCCCCCCCCTCCCTCCCCTCCCCCCCCTCCCCCTCCTCCCCCCCCTCCCCCCCTCCCCCCTCCCCCCCCACCCTCTCCCCCCCCCCTCCTCCCCCCCTCCTCCCCTCCCCCCTCCCCCTCCCCCCCTCCCCCTCACCCCCCCCTCCCCCCCCCCTCCTCCTCCTCCCCCTCCCCCCCTCTCCCTCCCCTCCCCCTCTCCCTCCTCCCCCCTCCCCCTCCTCCCCCCCTCCCCCCCCCCTCCCCCCCCTCTCCCTCCCCCCCTCCCCCCTCCCTCCTCCCCCCCCCTCCCTCCCCCCTCCCCTCCCCCCCCCCTCCCCCTCCCCCCCTCCCCCCCCTCCCCCCCTCCTCCCCCCCTCCCCTCCCCCTCCCCCCCTCCCCTCCTCCCCCCCCTCCCCCCCCTCCCCCTCCCCCCCCTCCCCCTCCCCCTCCCCCCCCCCTCCCTCCCCTCCCCCCCTCCCCCTCCCTCCCCCCCACCCCTCCCCCCCCTCCCCCCCTCCCCCCCCTCCCCCTCCCCCTCCCTCCCCTCCCCCCCCTCCCCTCCCCCCCCCCTCCTCCCCACTCCTCCCCCCCCTCCCCCTCCCCCTCCCCCTCCCCCCCTCTCCCCTCCCTCTCCCCCCCCCTCCCCTCCCCCCCACCCCCTCCCCCCTCCCCCCTCCCTCCCCCCCCTCCCCCTCCCCCCTCCTCCCTCCCCTCCCTCCCCCCCTCCCCCCCCTCCCTCCCCCTCCCCCTCCTCCCCCCCCTCCCCCTCCCCCTCCCTCCCCCCCTCCCCCCCTCCCTCTCCCCCCCCTCCCCCCCCTCCCCCCCCTCCCTCCCCCTCCCCCCCCTCCCCTCCCCTCCCCCCCTCCCCCTCCCCCCTCCCCCCTCCCCCACCCCCCCCTCCCTCCTCCTCCCCCCTCCCCCCCCCTCCCCCCCCTCCCCTCCCCCTCCCCCCCTCCCCCCTCCCCCCCCTCCCCCTCCCCTCCCCCCCACCTCCCCCCCTCCTCCCCCTCCCCCCCCTCCCCTCCCTCCCCCTCCTCCCCCTCCCCTCCTCCCCCTCCCCTCCCCCCTCCCCCCCCTCTCCCCCCTCTCCCCCCCTCCCCCCCCCCTCCCCCCCCCCTCACCCCCCCCTCCCTCCCCCTCTCCCCCCCCTCCCCCCCTCCCCCCCTCCCCCCCTCCCTCCCCCCCTCCCCCCCCTCCCCCTCCCCCTCCCCCCCTCCCTCCCCCTCCTCCCCCCCCCCTCCCCTCCCCCCCCCCTCCCCCCCCTCCCCTCCCCCCCCTCCCCCCCTCCCCCCCCTCCCCCCCACTCCCCCCTCCCCCTCCCTCCCCCTCCCCCCTCCTCCCCCCTCACTCCCTCCCCCCCCTCCCCTCCCCCTCCCTCCCCCCCCTCCCCCCCTCCCTCCCCCCCCCCTCCCCCCCTCCCCTCCTCCCTCCCTCTCCCCCCCTCCCCCCCCCCTCCCCCCCTCACCCCCTCCCCCCCCTCCCCCTCCTCCCCCCTCCCCCCCTCCTCCCCCCCTCCCCCCCCTCCCTCCCCCCCCCCTCCCTCCCCCCCCTCCTCCCTCCCCCCTCCCCCTCCCCCCCTCCCTCACCCTCCCCCCCCTCCCCTCCCCCTCCCCCTCCCCCCCTCCCCCCCCTCTCCCTCCTCCCCCCCCTCCCCACCCCCCCCTCCCCCCCTCCCCCCCCTCCCCCCCCTCCCCTCCCCTCCCCCCCCCCTCCCCCCTCCCCCCCTCCCTCCTCCCCCCTCCCCTCCCCCCCCCCTCTCCCCCTCCCCCCTCCCCCTCCCCCTCCCCCTCCCTCCCCCTCCCCCCCTCCCCTCCCCCCCCCCTCCCTCCCCCCCCCCTCCCCCCTCCCCCTCCCCCACCCCCTCCCTCCCCCTCCCCCCCCCCTCCCTCCCCCTCCCCTCCACCCCCCCCCCTCCCCCCCCTCCCCCCTCCTCCCCCCCCTCTCCCTCCCCCCCCTCTCCCCCTCCCCCCCTCCCCCTCCCCCCCCCCTCCTCCCCCCCCCCTCCCCCCCCTCCCCCCCCCCTCCCTCCCCCCTCCCCTCCCCCCCTCCCCTCCCCCCCCCCTCCCCCCCTCCCCCCCCTCCCCTCCCCCCCCTCCCCCCTCCCCTCCCCCTCCCCCCCTCTCCCCTCCCCCCCCCCTCCCCTCCCCCCCCTCCCCCCCCCCTCTCCCCCCTCCCCCCCTCCCTCCCCCCCTCCCCTCCCCCCCCTCCTCCCCCTCCCCCCCTCCCCCCTCCCCCCCTCCCCCTCCCCCCCCCCTCCTCCCCTCCCCCCCTCCCCCTCCCCTCCCCCCCTCCCCCCTCCCCCCCCCCACTCCCCCCCCTCCCCCCTCCCCTCCCCCCCTCCCCCCCCTCTCCCCCTCCTCTCCCCCCCTCCCCCCCCTCCCCCCCCTCCCCCTCCCCCCCCTCCCCCCCCCTCCCCCTCCCCCCCCCCTCCCCCCCCTCCCTCCCCCCCCTCACCCCCCTCCCCCCTCCCCCCCCTCCCCCCCCCCTCCCCCCCCTCCCCCTCCCCCCCTCCCCCCCTCCCCCCCACCTCCCCTCCCCCTCTCCCTCCCCCCTCCCCCCCCTCCCTCTCCCCCCCCTCCTCCCTCCCTCCCCCCCCCTCCCCCCCTCCCCCTCCCTCCTCCCCCCCTCCCTCCCCCCCCCCTCCCTCCTCCCCCCCCCCTCCCTCCCCCCCCCTCCCCCCCCTCCCCCTCCCCTCCTCTCCCCCCTCCCCCTCTCCCCCCTCCCCCCCTCCCCCCCCCCTCTCCCCCCCCTCCTCCCCCCCCTCCCCTCCCCCTCCCCCCCCTCCCCCCCTCCCCCCCTCCCCCCCCTCCCCCCCCCCTCCCCCCCCTCCCCCCTCCCCCCCTCCTCCCCCCCCCCTCCCCCCCCTCCCCCCCCTCCCCCCCCCCTCTCCCCCCTCCCCCTCCCCCCCCTCCCCCTCCCCCCCCTCTCCCCCCCCCCTCCCCTCTCTCCCCCCCTCCCCCCCCTCCCCCCTCCCCCCCCTCTCCCCCCCCTCCCCCCTCCCTCTCTCTCCCCTCCCCCTCCCCCCCTCCCCCTCTCCCCCCCCTCCCCCCCCACCCCCCTCCCCCCTCTCCCCTCCCCCCCTCCCCCTCCCCCCCCTCCCCTCCCCCCTCTCTCTCCCCCCCCCCTCCCCTCCCCCCCCCTCCCCCCCCTCCCCCTCCCCCCCCCCTCCCCCCCCTCTCCCCCCCTCCCCCCCTCTCCCCCTCCCCCCTCTCCCCCCTCTCCCCCCCCACCCCCTCCCCCCCCTCCCCTCTCCTCTCCCCCCCTCCCCCCCCTCCCCCTCCCTCCCCCCCCTCTCCCCCCTCCCCCCCCCCTCCCTCTCCCCCTCCCCCCCCACCCCCCCTCCTCCCCTCCCCCTCCCCCCCCTCCCCTCTCCCCCCCCTCCCCCCCCCTCCCCTCCCCCCCCCCTCTCCCCCTCCCCTCTCCCCCCCTCCTCCCCCTCCTCTCCCCCTCCCCCTCCCCCCCCTCCCCCCCCTCTCCCCCCCCTCCTCCCCCCCCTCTCCCCCTCCTCTCCCCCCTCCCCCCCCCCTCCCCCCCCCCTCCCCCCTCCCCTCCCCCCTCCCCCCTCCCCCCCTCCCTCTCCCCCCCCCCTCTCCCCTCCCCCCCCACCCCCCCCCCTCCCCCCCCTCCCCCCCTCCCCCCCCTCCCCCTCCCCCCCTCCCCCCCCTCCCCCCCCTCCCTCCCCCCCCCCTCCCCCCCCTCCCCCTCCCCCCCCTCCCCCTCCCCCCCCCCTCCCCCCCTCCCCCCCCCTCCCCCCTCCCCCCCCCCTCCCCCTCCCCCCTCTCCCCCCCCTCCTCCCCTCTCTCTCCCCCCCCCTCCCCTCCCCCCCCCCTCTCCCCCCCTCCCCCCTCCCTCCCCTCCCCCCCTCCCCCCCCTCCCCCCCCCCTCCCCCTCCCCCCCTCCCCCCCCCTCCCCCCCTCCTCCCCTCTCCCCCTCCCCCCCACTCCCCCCCCTCCCTCCCCCCCCCCTCCCCCCCCTCCCCCCCTCCCCTCCCCTCCCCCCCCTCCCCCCCTCCCCTCCCCCCCCCCTCCCCCCCCTCTCTCCCCCCCCCCTCCCCCCCTCCCCCCCCCCTCTCTCTCCCCCCCCTCCCCCCCTCCCCCCCCCCTCCCCCCCCTCCCCTCCCCTCCCCCCCCCCTCCCCCCCCCTCCCTCCCCCCCCTCCCCCTCCCCCCCCCCTCTCCCCCCCCTCTCCCCCTCCCCCCCTCCCCTCCCCCCCCCCTCCCCCCCTCCCCCCCCTCCCCCCCCTCCCCCCCCTCTCCCCTCCCCCCCACCCCCTCCCCTCCCCCCCCCCTCCCCCCCCTCCCCCCTCCCCCCTCCCCCCCCCCTCCCCCCCCCCTCCCCCCCCCCTCCCCCTCCCTCTCTCCTCCCCCCTCTCTCTCCCCTCTCCCCCCCTCCCCCCTCCCCTCCCCCCTCCTCCTCCCTCCCCCTCCCCCCCTCCCCCCCTCTCCCCCCCCTCTCCCCCCCCCCTCTCCCCCCTCCCCTCTCCCCCTCCCCCCTCCCTCCCCCCCTCCCCCTCCCCCCCCCCTCCCCCTCCCCCCCTCCCCTCCCCCCCCTCCCCCCCCTCCCCCCTCCCCCCCCTCCCCCCCCTCCCCCCCTCCCCCTCCCCCCCCCCTCCCCCCCTCCCCTCCCCCTCCCCCCCCCCTCCCCCCCCTCCCCCCCCCCTCCCCCCCTCCCCCCCTCCCCTCCCCTCCCCCTCCTCCCCCCTCTCCCCCCCCTCCCCCCCCCCTCCCCCCCCTCCCCCCCCCCTCCCCCCCCTCCCCCCCCCTCTCCCCCCCCTCTCCCCCCCCTCTCCCCCCCCCTCCCCCCTCCCCCCCCTCCCCCCCCCCTCCCCCCCCCCTCCCCCCTCCCCTCCCCCCCCCCTCCCCTCCTCCCCCCCCCCTCCCCCCCCTCCCCCCCCCCTCCCCCCCCTCCCCTCCCCCTCCCCCCCCCCTCTCCCCCCCTCCCCCCCTCTCCCCCCCCCTCTCCCCCCCCTCCTCCCCCTCCCCCCCCCCTCCCCCCCCCCTCCCCCCTCCCCCCCCCCTCCTCCCTCCCCTCCCCCCCCCCTCCCCCCCTCCCCCCTCCCCCTCCCCCCTCCCCCCCCCCTCCCCCCCTCCCCCCCTCCCCTCCCCCCCCCTCCTCCCCCTCCCCCCCCTCCCCCCCCTCCCCCCCCCCTCCCCCCCCTCTCCCTCTCTCCCCCCCCCCTCCCCCCCTCTCTCTCCTCCCCCCTCCCCCCCCTCTCCCCCCTCTCCCTCCTCCCCCCCCCTCTCCCCCCCCTCCCCCCCCCCTCCCCCTCCCCTCCCCCCCCTCTCCCCCCCCTCCCCCCCTCCCCCCTCTCCTCCCCCCCCCCTCCCCCCCCTCCCCCCCCCCTCCCCCCTCTCCCCCCCCTCTCCCTCCCCCCCTCCCCCTCCCCCCCCCCTCTCCCTCTCTCTCCCCCCCCCCTCCCCCCCCTCCCCCCCCCCTCCCCCCTCCCCCCCCCCTCCCCCCCCCCTCCTCCCCTCCCCCCCCTCCCCCCTCCCCCCCCCCTCCCTCCCCCCCCCCTCCCCCTCCTCCCCCCCCTCCCCCCCCCCTCCCCCCCCTCCCCCCTCCTCCCTCCTCCCCCCCCCCTCTCCCTCCCCCCCCCCTCCCCTCTCCCCCCCTCCCCCCCCCCTCCCCCCCCTCTCCCCCCCCCCTCCCCCTCCCCCCCCCCTCTCCCCCCTCCCCCCCCCCTCCCCCCCCCCTCCCCTCCCCCCCCTCCCCCCTCTCCCCCCCCTCCCCCCCCCCTCCCCCCCTCTCCCCCCCCCCTCTCCCCCCCCCCTCCCCCCCCTCCCCCTCCCCTCCCCCCCCTCCCCCCCCCCTCTCCCCCCCCTCCCCCCTCCCTCTCCCCTCTCCCCCCTCCCCCCCCTCCCCCCCCCCTCTCCCCCCTCCCCCCCTCCTCCCCCCCCCCTCTCCCCCCCCTCTCCCCCCCCTCCCTCCCCCCCTCTCCCCCCCCTCCCCCCCCCTCCCCCCCCTCCCCCCCTCTCCTCCCCCCCCTCCCCCCCTCCCCCCCCTCCCCCCCCCTCCCCCCCCCCTCTCCCCCCTCCCCCCCCCCTCCCCTCTCCCCCCCTCCCCCCCCCCTCCCCCCCCCCTCTCTCTCCCCCCTCCCCCCCCCCTCTCCCCCCCCTCTCCCCCCCCTCCTCCCCCCTCCCCCCCCTCTCCCCCTCTCCCCCCCCTCTCCTCCCCCCCCTCTCTCCCCTCCCCTCCCCCTCCCCCCCCCCTCTCCCCTCTCCTCCCCCCTCTCCCCCTCCCCCCCCCCTCCCCCCCCCTCCCCCCCCTCCCCCCCCTCTCCCCCCCCCCTCTCTCTCCCCCCCCTCTCCCCCCCTCCCCCCTCCCTCCCCCCCCTCCCCTCCCCCCCCCCTCTCCCCCCCTCCCCCCCCCCTCCCCCCCCCCTCTCCCCCCCCCCTCCCCCCCCCCTCCCCCCCCTCCCCCCCCTCCCCCCTCCCCCCCCCCCCCCTCCCCCCTCCCCTCCCCTCTCTCCCCCCCCCCTCCCCCCTCCCCCCCCTCTCCCTCCCCCCCCTCTCTCCCCCCCCCCTCCCCTCCCTCCCCCCCTCCCCCCCTCCCCCCCCTCCCCCCCCCCTCTCTCCCCCCCCTCCCCCCCCTCCCCCCCCCCTCCCCCCCCTCTCTCTCCCCCCCTCCCCCTCTCCCCCCTCCCCCCCCCCTCCCCCCCTCCCCTCCCTCTCCCCCTCCCCCCCCTCCCCCCCCTCCCCCCCCCTCCCCCCCCTCCCCCCCCCTCCTCCCCTCTCCCCCTCTCCCCTCTCTCTCCCCCCCCCCTCCCCCCCCTCCCCCCCCTCCCCCCTCCCTCCCCCCCCCCTCCCCCTCCCCCCCTCCCCCCCCCTCTCTCCCCCTCCCCCCCCTCCCCCCCCTCCCCCCCCCCTCTCTCTCTCCCCCCCCTCTCCCCCCCCTCCCCCCCCTCCCCCTCTCCCCCCCCCCTCCCCCCCCTCTCCCCCTCCCCTCTCCCCCTCCCCCCCCCCTCCCCCTCCTCCCCCTCCCCCCCCCCTCCCCCTCCCCCCCCTCCCCTCCCCCCCTCTCTCTCTCCCCCCTCTCCCCCCTCTCCCCCCCCCCTCCCCCCCTCCCCCTCCCCCCCCTCCCCCCCTCCCCTCCCCCCCCTCCCCCCCCTCTCCCCCCCTCTCTCCCCCCCCCCTCCCCCCCCCTCCCCCCCCCCTCCCCCCCCCCTCTCTCCCCCCCCTCCCCCCCCCCTCTCCCCCTCCCCCCCCCCTCTCCCCCCCCTCCCCCCCCCTCCCCTCCCCCCCCCCTCTCCTCCCCCCCTCTCCCCCCCTCCCCCCCCTCCCCCCCCCCTCCCCCCCTCCCCCCCTCTCCCCCCCCCCTCCCCCCCCTCCCCCCTCCTCTCCCCCCCCCTCTCTCCTCTCCCTCCCCCCTCCCCCCCCCCTCCCCCCCCTCTCCCCCCCACCCTCTCTCTCTCCTCCCCCCCCCCTCCCCCCCCCCTCCCCCTCTCCCCCCTCCCCTCCCCCCTCTCCCTCCCCCTCTCCCCCCCCTCCCCCCCCCCTCCCCTCCCCTCCCCCCTCTCCCCCCCCCCTCCTCCCCCCCCTCTCCCCCCCCCCTCCCCCCTCTCCCCCCCTCTCTCTCTCCCCCCCCCCTCCCCCCCTCCCCCCCCCTCCCCTCCCCCCCTCTCCCCCTCCCCCCTCCCCCCTCTCCCCCCTCCCCCCCCCCTCCCCCCCCCCTCCCCCCCTCCCCCCCCTCCCCCCCCCCTCCCCCCCCTCCCCCCCCCCTCCCCCCCCCCTCTCCCTCCCCCCCTCCCCCCTCCCCCCCCCCTCCCCCCCCCCTCCCCCCCCTCCCCCCTCTCCCCCCCCTCCCCCCCCCTCCCCCCCCTCCCTCTCCCCCCCCCTCCCCCCCCCCTCCCCCCCCTCCTCTCCCCCCCCCCTCCCCCCCCCCTCCCCCCCTCTCCCCCCCCTCCCCCCCCCCTCTCTCTCCCCCCTCCCCCCTCTCCCCTCCCCCCCCTCTCCCCCCTCCCCCCCCCCTCCCCTCCCCCCCCTCCCCCCCCCCTCTCCCCCCCTCCCCCCCCTCCCCCCTCCCCCTCCCCCCCCCCTCCCCCTCCCCCCCCTCCCCCCCCCCTCCCCCTCCCCCTCTCCCCCCCCCCTCCCCCCCCTCTCTCCCTCCCCCCTCCCCCCCCCTCTCTCCCCCTCCCCCCCCTCCCTCTCCCCCCCCTCCCCCCCCCCTCTCCCTCTCTCCCCCCCCTCCCCCCTCTCCCCCCCCCCTCCCCCCCTCTCTCTCCCCCTCCCCTCCCCCCCTCTCCCCCCCCCTCCCTCTCCCCCTCCCCCCTCCCCCCCCTCTCTCTCTCCCCTCCTCTCCCCCCCCTCCCCCCCCCCTCCCCCCCCCCTCCCCCCCCCCTCTCCCCCTCCCCCCCCCCTCCCCCCTCCCCCCTCTCCCTCCCCCCCCCCTCCTCCTCTCCCCCTCCCCCCCCTCTCCCCCCCCCCTCTCCCCTCCCCCCCCCTCCCCTCTCCCCCCCCCCTCCTCCCCCTCTCCCCCTCCCTCCCCCTCCCTCCCCCCCCCCTCTCCCCCCCTCCCCTCCCCCCTCTCTCCCCCCCCCCTCCCCCCCCTCTCCCCCCCCTCCCCCCCCTCTCTCCCCCCCTCTCCCCCCCCCCTCCCTCCCCCCCCTCTCCCCCTCCCCCCCCTCTCCCCCCCCTCCCCCCCCTCCCTCCCCCTCCCCCCTCCCTCTCTCTCCCCTCCCCTCCCCCACCCCCCCCCCCTCCTCTCCCCTCTCTCCCCCCCCTCCCCCCCCCCTCCCCCCCTCCCCCCCCCCTCCCCCCCCCCTCTCCCCCCTCCCCTCCCCCCCCCCTCCCCCCCCCTCCCCCCCCCCTCCCCCCCCTCCCCCCCCTCCCCCCCCCCTCCCCCCCTCCCCCCCCTCCTCCCCCCCCTCCCCCCCCTCCCCCCCCCCTCTCCCCCCCCCCACCTCCCCTCTCCCCTCTCTCTCCCCCCCCCCTCCCCCCCCCTCCCCCCCCCCTCCCCCCCCCCACCCCTCCCTCCCCCTCCTCCCCCCCTCCCCCCCCCCTCTCCCCCCTCCCCCCCCCCTCCCCCCTCTCCCCTCCCCCCCCCCTCCTCTCCTCCCCCCCCCCTCCCCCCCCCCTCTCCCCCTCCCCCCCCCCTCTCCCCCCCTCTCCCCCTCCCCCCCCCTCTCTCTCTCTCCCCCCCCCCTCCCCTCCCCCTCCCCCCCTCTCCCCCCTCCTCTCCCCCTCCCCTCCCCCCCCTCCCCCCCCCCTCTCCCCTCTCCCCCCCCTCTCTCTCTCCCCCCCCTCCCCCCCCCCTCTCCCCCCCCTCCCCCTCTCCCCCCCCTCCCCCCCCCCTCCCCCCCCTCCCCCCCCCCTCCCCCCCCTCCTCCCCCCCCCCTCTCCCCCTCCCCCCCCCTCCCCCCCCCCTCCCCCCCCTCCCTCCCCCCTCTCCCCCCCCTCCCCCCCCCTCCTCCCCTCCCCTCCCCCTCCCCCCCTCTCCCCCCCCCCTCCCCCCCCCCTCCCCCCCCCCTCTCCCCCCTCCCCCCCCCCTCCTCTCTCTCTCCCTCCCCCCTCCCCCCCCTCCCCTCCCTCCCCCCCCTCCTCCCCCCCCCCTCCCTCCCCCCCCTCCCCCCCCCCTCCCCCCCCCTCCTCCCCCCCTCCCCCCCCCCTCTCCCCCCCCCCTCCCCCCCCCCTCCCCCCCCTCTCCCCCCCCTCTCTCCCCCCCCCCTCCCCCCCTCCCCCTCTCCCCCCCTCTCCCCCCACCCCCCCTCCCCCCCCTCTCCTCTCTCCCCCCCCTCCCCCTCTCCCCCCCCCCTCTCCCCCCCTCCCCCTCCCCCCCCCCTCCTCCCCCCCCTCTCCACCTCCCCCCCCCCTCCCCCCCCTCCCCCCTCTCTCCCCCCCCCCTCTCTCCCTCCCCCCCCCCTCTCTCTCCCCCCCCCTCCCCCTCCCCCCTCCCCCCCCCCTCCCCCCCTCCCCTCCCCCCTCCCCCCCCCCTCTCTCTCTCCCCCCCCCCTCCCCCCCCCTCTCCCCCCCCCTCTCTCCTCCCCCCCCCCTCCCCCCCCTCCCTCCCCCTCTCCCCCCCCCCTCTCTCCCCTCCCTCCCCCCCCTCTCTCCCCCCCCCCTCCCCCCCCTCCCCCCCCCCTCCCCCCCTCCCCCCCCCCTCCCTCCCCCCCTCCTCCCCCCCCCCCCCCCCCCTCCCCCTCCCCCCTCTCCCCCCCCTCCCCCCCTCTCCCCCCCCCCTCCTCTCCCCCCTCCCCTCTCCCCCTCCCCCCTCTCCCCCCCCTCTCCCCCCCTCCCCCCTCCCCCCCCTCCCCCCCCCCTCCCCTCCCTCCCCCCCTCCCCCCCCTCTCCCCTCTCCCCCCCCTCCCCCCCTCTCTCTCTCCCCCCCTCTCCCCCCCCCCTCCCTCCCCCCCTCCCTCCCCCCCCCCTCTCCCCCCCCCCTCCCCCCCTCCTCCCCCCTCCCCCCCCCCTCTCCCCCCCCCCTCCCCCCCCTCCCCCCCCCCTCCCCCCCCCCTCTCCCCCCCCTCTCCCCCCCTCCCCCTCCCTCTCCCCCCCCTCTCCTCCCCCCCCCCTCCCCCCCCCCTCCCCCCCTCCCCCTCCCCCCCCCCTCTCTCTCCCCCCCTCCCCCCCTCCCCCCCTCCCCCCCCTCCCCCTCTCCCCCCCCTCCCCCCCCCCTCCCTCTCCCCCCTCCCCCCCCTCCCCTCCCCCCCCCCCCCCTCCCCCTCCCCCCCCTCCCCCCCCTCTCCCCCCCCTCCCCCCCCCCTCCCCCTCCCCCCCCCCTCCCCTCTCCCCCCCCCCTCCCCCCCCTCTCCCCCCTCCCCCCCCCCTCCCCTCTCCCCCCCCCCTCTCCCCCCCTCTCTCTCCCCCCCCTCCCCCCCCTCCCCCCCCCTCCCCCCCCCCTCTCCCCCCCTCCCCCCCCCCTCCCCCCCCCCTCTCCCCCCTCCCCCCCCCCTCCCCCCTCCCCCCCCCCTCCCCCCCCCCTCCCCCCTCCCCCCCTCCCTCCCCCCCCCCTCCCCCTCCCCTCCCCCCCCCCTCCCCCCCTCTCCCCCCCCCCTCCCCCCCCTCCCCCCCTCCCCCTCCCCCCCCCCTCCCCCCCCCCTCCTCCCCCCCCCCTCCCCCCCCTCTCCCCCCCCCCTCCCCCTCCCCTCCCCCTCCCCTCCCCCCTCCCCCTCCCCTCCCCCTCTCCCCCCCTCACCCCCCCTCCCCCCCCCCTCCCCCCCCTCTCCCCCCCCCCTCCCCTCTCCCCCCCCTCCCCCCCCTCTCCCCCCCCTCTCTCTCCCCCTCCCCCCCCTCCCCTCCTCCCCCCCCTCCCCTCCCCCCCTCCTCTCTCTCCCCCCTCCCCTCTCCCCCCCTCCCCCCCCTCCCCCCCCCCTCCCCCCCCCCTCCCCTCTCCCCCCCCTCCCCCCCCTCTCCCCCCCCCTCCCCCCCCTCCCCCCCCTCTCCTCTCCCCCTCTCCCCCCCCCCTCCCCCTCCCCCCCCTCCCCCTCCCCTCCCCCCCCCCTCCCCCCCCCCTCCCCCCCCCTCCCCCCCTCTCCCCCCTCCCCCCCCCCTCCCCTCTCCCCCCCCCCTCCCCCCCCTCCCTCCCCCCCCTCCCCTCCCCCCCCTCCCCCCCCCCTCCCCCCTCCCCCTCTCTCCCCCCCCTCCCCTCCTCCCCCCCTCCCCCCCTCCCCTCCCCCCCCCCTCCCCCTCCCCCCCCCCTCCCCTCCCCCCCCTCTCTCCCCCCCCTCCCCCCCCTCTCCCCCTCTCTCTCTCTCCCCCCCCCCTCCCCCCTCTCCCCCCCCTCTCCCCCCCCCCTCCCCCCCCTCTCCCCCCCTCCCCCCCCTCCCCCCCCCCCTCTCCCCCCCTCCCCCCCCTCCCCCCCCCCTCCCCCCCCCCTCTCCCCCCCCCCTCCCCCCTCCTCCCTCCCCCCCTCTCTCTCTCCCCTCTCTCCCCCTCCCCCCCTCCCCCCCCTCCCTCCCCCCCCTCCCCCCTCTCCCCCCCCTCCCCTCCCTCCCCCCCCCTCCCCCCCCTCCCCCCCCTCCCCCCCCTCCCCCCTCTCCCTCCCCCCCCCCTCCCCCCCTCCCTCCCCCCCCTCCCCCCCTCTCCTCTCCCCCCCCCCTCCCCCCCCTCTCTCTCTCCCCCCTCCCCCCCCCTCCCTCTCTCCCCCCCTCCCCCCTCCCCCCCTCCCCTCTCCCCCCCCCCTCCCCCCCCTCTCTCCCCCCTCCCCCCCCCCTCTCCCCCCCCCCTCTCCCCCCCTCCCCCCTCCCCCCCCCCTCCCCCCTCCCTCCCCCCCCTCCTCCCCCCCCTCCCCCCCTCCCCTCTCCCCCCCCCCTCCCCCCCCTCCCCCCCCCCTCCCCTCTCCCCCCCCTCCCCCCCCTCCCCTCCCCCCCCTCCCCCCCTCCCCCCCCCTCCCCCCTCCCTCTCTCCCCCCCTCCTCCCCCCCCCTCCCCCCCCCCTCCCCCCTCCCCCCTCTCCCCCCCCCTCCCCCCCCCCTCCCCCCCTCTCTCCCCCTCTCCCCCCCCCTCTCCCCTCCCCCCTCTCTCTCCCCCCCCCTCTCCCCCCCCCCTCCCCCCCCTCCCCCCCCTCCCCCCCCTCCCCCCCCTCCCCCCCCCCCCCCCCCCCCTCTCCCCCCCCCCTCCCCCCCCTCCCCCCCCTCCCTCCCCCTCCCCCCCCTCCCCCCTCCCCCCCCTCCCCCCCTCCCCCCCCCCTCTCCCCTCCCCCCTCCCCCCCCTCTCTCCCCCCCCTCCCCCCCCCCTCCCCCCCCTCCCCCCCCCCTCCTCTCCCCCCTCTCTCCCCCCCCTCTCCCCCCCCCCTCTCCCCCCCTCTCTCTCTCCCTCTCCTCCCCCCCCTCCCCCCTCTCCCCCCCCTCTCCCCTCCCCCCCTCCCCCCCCCTCCTCCCCCCCCTCTCCCCCCTCCCCCCCCCCTCCCCCCCTCTCTCCCCCCCCTCTCCCCCCCCTCCCCCTCCCCCCCCTCCCCCCCTCCCCCCCCCCTCTCTCCCCCCCCCCTCCCCCCCCCCTCCCCCCTCTCCCCCCCCTCCCCCCCCTCCCTCTCCCCCCCCTCTCCCCCCCCTCCCCTCCCCCCCCTCCCCCCCCTCTCTCTCCCCTCCCCCCCCCCTCCCCCCTCCCCCCCCCCTCCCCCCCCCCTCCCCCCCTCCCCCCCCTCCCCTCCCCCCCTCCCCCCCCTCCCCTCCCCCCCCCCTCCCCCCCCTCTCCCCCTCTCCCCCCTCTCCCCCCTCTCTCTCCCCCTCCCCTCCCCCTCCCCCCCCCCTCCCCCCCCTCCTCTCCCCCCCTCCCCCCTCCCCTCCCCCCCCCTCCCTCCCCCCCCTCCCCCTCCCCCCCCCTCCCCCCCCCCTCTCCCCCTCCTCTCCCCCCCCCCTCTCCCTCACCCTCCCCCCCCCCTCTCCCCCCCCTCTCCCCCCCCTCTCCCCCCCTCCCCCCCCCTCCCCCTCCCCCTCTCCCCCCCCCCTCTCCCCCCCCCCTCTCCCCCCCCTCCCCCTCCCCCCCCCCTCCCCCCCCCCTCCCCCCCCCTCCCCCCCCCCTCTCCCCCCCCCCTCCCCCTCCCCCCCCTCCCCCCCCCCTCTCCCCCTCCCCCCCCCCTCTCCCCCCCTCCCCCCCCTCCCTCTCCCCCCCCTCCCCCCCCCCTCTCCCCCCTCTCCCCCCCCTCTCCCCTCCCCCTCCCCCCCCCCTCTCCCCCCCCTCCCCCCCCCCTCCCCCCCCCCTCTCTCCCCCCCCTCCCCCCCCCCTCCCCCCTCCCCCCCCCCTCCCCCCCCCTCTCTCTCCCCCTCCCCCCCCCCTCCCCCCCCCTCTCCCCCCCCCCTCCCCCCCTCCCCTCCCCCCCCCCTCCCCCCCTCCTCCCCCCCCCCTCCCCCCCCCCTCCCCCCCCCCTCCCCCCCCCCTCTCCCTCTCCCCCCCCTCCCCCCTCTCCCCCCCCTCCTCCCCCCCTCCCCCCTCCCCCCCCTCCCCCCCTCCCCCCCCCTCCCCCCCCCTCCCCTCCCCCCCCTCTCCCCCCCTCTCTCTCCCCCCCCCTCTCCCCCCCTCTCCCCCCCCCCTCTCTCTCTCCCCCTCCCCCCCTCTCACTCCTCCCCCCCTCTCCCCCCCCCCTCCCCCTCTCTCCCTCCCCTCCCCCCCTCCCCCCCCCCTCCCCCCCCCTCCCCCCCCCCTCCCCCCCCTCCCCTCCCCCCCCCCTCCCTCTCCCTCTCCCCCCCCTCTCCCCCCCCCCTCTCCTCCCCCCCCTCCCACCCCCCCCCCTCTCCCCCCCTCCCCCCCTCCCCCCCCCCACCCCTCCCCTCCCTCCCCCCCTCCCCCCCCTCTCTCCCCCCCCCCTCCCCCCCCTCTCTCTCCCCTC
>JBAMIH010000171.1:0-61837 GCA_038501795.1 Pseudopleuronectes americanus
AAAGAAAGAAAGAGAAAAATAAGACAGACGCGGAAGAAACGAGAAGGAAAGAAAGAACCAGATTAACAAACATGTAAACTGAAAGAAAAAGAGCAAAGAGACAAAGAAAGAAAACGCGGAAACAGATAGAAAGAGAAAGAATAGACAAAGAAACTACAGAAGAGAAAAAAAAGAAAAAACGCGTAAAAATGAGAGAGATGAGAAAGACGAAAAAGAAAAGACGAAAAGAGAAAAAGAGACAGAGAACCTTAAGAAAGATAAAACAGACACAAATAAGACAGAATGAAAAGAGCAGAAACAAAGAAATAAAAAAGAAGATAGTAAAAAAGAAAGAAGAAACAAAACAAAACACAGACGAGGAGAAGAAGTATAGAACAGAGAAGAGAGAAACAAGAGATAGAGAAAAAGAAAGGAGAGAGAGACACAGAAGAGAGCGGACAGAAAATGACTGAAAAAAAAGATAAGAAAACGAAATAAGACAGAAAAGATGAAAGAGAAAAGAAAAGATGAAAGAGAAGCATGAAGAGACCGAGCAAGAGAGACAAGAGAAAACAACAGACTGAATGAAAGAAAAAACTGACAGAAAAAGCGGAAAAAAGAGACGTAGAGAGAGAACTGAAATGAGAGAGAGAAACTGAGAAAGAAAGGAAAAGAAAGAAAAAGAAATGAGAGAACAAAAGAGACAAGTGAAGACACGACGAAGAAGAGACTGAAAAACAAAGGCGAAAACCATCCGTATCCTATCACGCCCTCCGCTCGCACAGCCTCAGTGTGCGGCCTCCAATGCCCTGCTCGCTCGCCCTCATCCACTCCCCTCCACCTACCGCACTCGCCTCTCCCCCGTCGCGACTGCGCGCCCTCTCTCAGCTCTCCCCTCCGCGTCTTCTCTCCCCTCCCCCCCTCCCTCCCCCCCCTCCTCCCCCTCCCCCCCTCCCCCCCCCCGCCTCCCCCTCCCCCCCTCCCCTCCCCCCTCCCCTCCCCCCCTCCCCCTCCCCCTCCTCCCCACTCCCCCCCTCCCCTCCCCCCCTCCCTCCCTCTCCCCACCCCCTCCCCCCCCTCCCCCCCCCCTCCCTCCCCTCCCCCCCCTCCCCCCCCCCTCCCTCCCCCCCTCTCCCCCCCCCCTCCCCCACTCCTCCCCTCCCCCCCTCCCCTCCCCCCATCCCTCCCCCCTCCCCCCCCTCCCCCTCCCCTCCCCCCCTCCCCCCCCTCTCTCCTCCCCCCTCTCCCCCGCCCCCTCCCCCCCTCCCCCCCTCCCCTCCCCTCCCCTCCCTCCCCCCCCTCTCTCCCCCCCCCCTCCCCTCTCTCTCCTCCCCCCTCCCCTCCCCTCCATCTCCCCTCCCCCCTCCCTCTCCCCCCCCTCCCTCCCCTCCCTCTCCTCCTCCCCCACCTCCCCCCCCTCCCCCCTCCCCCCCTCTCCTCCCTCCTCCCCCTCGCTCTCCCCTCCTCTCCTCCCCCCCCTCTCTCTCCCCTCTCCCCTCCCCCTCCCCTCCCCCCCCTCCCCCCTCCCCTCCCCCCCCTCCCCTCCTCCCCTCCCGTCTCCCCCTCCCACCCCCCCTCCCTCTCCCCCTCCCCCCCCCCTCCCTCCTCCCCTCCCCTCCCGTCCCTCTCCCTCCCCCCCCTCCCCTCCTCCCTCCCCTCCCCCCCCTCCCCCCTCCCCCTCCCCCCCTCCCCCCCCCTCCCCTCCCCCCCCCTCCCTCCCCCCCCCCTCCCCTCCCCCCCCCCTCCCCCTCCCCCCTCCCCCCCCTCCCCCCCCTCCTCCCCCCTCCCCCCCTCCCCCTCCCCCCCCTCCCCCCCCCCTCCCCCCCCTCCCCCCTCCCCCCTCTCCCCCTCCCCCCCCTCCCCCCCCCCTCCCCTCTCCCCCTCTCCCCCTCCCCCCCTCCCCCCCCTCCCCCCCCTCCCCCCCTCCCCCCTCTCCCCTCCCCTCCCCCCCCCCTCCTCCCCCTCTCCCCTCCCCCCCTCCCCCCTCCCCCCCCTCCCCCCTCCCCCCCCTCCCTCTCCCTCCCCCCCTCCCCCTCCCTCCCCCCCCCCTCCCCCCCTCCCCTCCCCCCCCTCCCCCCCTCCCCCTCCCCCCCTCCCCTCCCCCCCTCCCCCCCCCCTCCTCCCCCCCCCCTCCCTCCCCCTCCCCCCCCTCCCCCCCCTCCCCCTCCCCCCTCCCCCCCTCCCTCCCCCCCTCCCCCTCCCCTCCCCCCCCTCCCCCCCCCCTCCCCCCCCTCTCCCTCCCCCCCCCTCCCCCCCCTCCCTCCCCCTCCCCCCTCCCCCCTCTCCCCCCCCTCCCTCCCCCCCCTCCCCCCCCTCCCCCCCCTCCCCCCTCCCCCCCTCCCCCCCCTCCCCCCCCCCTCCCCCCCCTCCCCCCCCCCTCCCCTCCCCCTCCCCCTCCCCCCCTCCCCCCCCCCTCCCCCCCCCCTCCCTCTCCCCTCCCCCTCCCCCCCTCCCCCCCCCCTCCCCCCCTCCCCCTCCCCCCCTCCCTCCCCCTCTCCCCCCCCTCCCCCCCTCCCCCCCCCCTCCCCCTCCCCCCCCCCTCCCCCTCCCCCCCCTCCCCCCCCTCCCCCCTCCCCCCCCCTCCCCCCCTCCCCCCCCCCTCCCTCCCCCCCCCCTCCCCCTCCCCCCCTCTCCCCCCCCTCTCTCTCCCCCTCCCCCCCTCCCCCCCCCCTCCCCTCCCCCCCCTCCCCCCCCCCTCCCCCTCCCCCCCCCCTCCCTCCTCCTCCCCCTCCCCCCCCCCTCCCCCCCCTCCCCCCCCTCCCCCCCCCCTCCCCCTCCCCCCCTCTCCCCCCCTCTCCCCCCCTCCCCCCCCTCTCTCCCCCCCCTCCCCTCCCCCCCCTCCCTCCCCCCCCCCTCCCTCTCCCCCTCCCCCCCCCCTCTCCCCTCTCCCCCTCCCCCCCCTCTCCCCTCCCCCCCCCCTCCCCCCCCTCCCCCCCTCCCCCCCCTCCCCCCCTCTCTCTCCCCCCCCCCTCCCCTCCCCCCCACCCCTCCCCTCTCCCCCCCCCCTCCCCCCCCCCTCCTCCCCCCCCTCCCCCTCCCCCCCCTCCCCCCCCCCTCCCCCCCCTCCCTCCCCCTCTCCCCTCCCCCCTCTCCCCCCCCTCTCCCCTCCCCCTCCCCTCCCCTCCCCCCCTCTCCCCCCCCCCTCTCTCCCCCCCCCCTCCTCCCCCTCCCCTCCCCCCCTCCCCCCCCTCTCTCCCTCCCCCCTCTCCCCCCCTCCCCCCCCCCTCCCCCCCCTCTCCCTCCCCTCCCCCCCCTCCTCCCCCCCCCTCCCTCCCCCCCCTCTCTCTCCCCCCCCTCCCCCTCTCCCCCTCCCCCTCCCCCCCTCCCCCCTCCCCCTCCCCCCCCTCCTCCCTCCCCCCCCTCCCCCTCCCTCTCCCCTCCCCCCTCCCCCCTCCCCCCCTCCCCCCCCTCCCCCCCTCCCCCCCCCCTCCTCCCCCCCTCCTCCCCCACCCTCTCCCCCCCCCCTCCCCCCCTCCCCCCCTCCCCCCCCCCTCTCTCTCCCCCCCCCCTCCCCCCTCCCCCCCCTCCCCTCCCCCTCCCCCCCCTCTCCCCCCCTCCCCTCCCCCCCCCCTCCCCCCCTCCCCCCCCTCCCCCCCCTCCCCCCTCCCCCCCCTCTCCCCCCTCCCTCCCCCCCCCCTCCCCCTCCCCCCCCTCCCCCCTCCCCCCCTCCCCCCCCCCTCTCCCTCCCCCCCCCCTCCCCCCCCTCCCCCCCCTCCCCCCCCTCCCCCCCCTCCCCCTCTCCCCCCCCCTCTCCCCCTCCCCCTCCCCCCCCTCCCCCTCCCCCCCCCTCCCCCCTCCCCCCCCTCCCCCCCCCCTCCCTCCCCCCCCCCTCCCCCTCCCCTCTCCCCCTCCCCTCCCCCCCCCCTCTCCCCCCCCCCTCCCCCCCCCCTCCCCCCCCTCCCTCTCCCCTCCCCCCCCTCTCCCCCCTCCCCCTCCCCCCCCCCTCCCCCCCCTCCCCCCCCCTCCCCCCTCCCCCCCCCCTCCCCCCTCCCCCCCCCTCCCTCTCCCCCCCCTCCCCCCCTCTCCCCCCCCTCCCCCTCCCCCCCCCCTCCTCTCCCCCCCTCCCCCCTCTCTCTCCCCCCCTCTCCCCCCCCTCCCCCCTCCCCCCCCTCCCCCCCTCCCTCCCCCCCTCCCCCTCCTCCCCCCCTCCCCCCCCTCCCCCCCCTCCCCCCTCCCCCTCCCCCCCCCCTCCCCCCCCTCCCCCCCCTCCCCCCCTCCCCCTCCCCCCTCCCCCCTCCCCCCCCTCCCCCTCCTCCCCCCTCCCCCCCCTCCCCTCCCCCCCCTCCCCTCCCCCCCCCCTCCCCCCCCTCCCCTCCCTCCCCCCCCCTCCCCCCCCCCTCCCCCCCTCCCCCTCCCCCCCCCCTCTCCCCCCCCCCTCCCCTCCCCCCCCTCCCCCCTCTCCCCTCCTCCCCCCTCCCCCCCTCCCCCCCTCCCTCCCCCTCCCCCCCCTCCCCCCTCCTCTCCCCCCCCTCCCCCCCCTCCCCCCCTCCCCCCTCCCCACCCCCTCCCCCCCCACCTCCCCCCCCTCCCCCCCCTCCCCCCCCCTCCCCCCCCTCCCTCTCCCTCTCCCCCCTCTCCCCCCCCTCCCCCCCTCTCCCTCCCCCCCCTCCCCCCCCTCTCCCCCCCTCTCCCCCTCCCCCCCCTCTCCCCCTCCCCCCCCTCCCCCCCTCCCTCCCCCCTCCCCCCTCCCCCCCCTCCCCCTCCCCCCCTCCCCCCCCCCTCTCCCCCCTCTCCCCCCTCTCCCTCTCCCCCCCCCCTCCCCCCACCCTCCCCCCCTCCCCCCCTCTCCCCCCCCCCTCCCCCCCCCTCCCCCCTCCCCCCCCCCTCTCCCCCCCCTCCCCCCTCCCCTCCCCCCCCTCCCCCCCCCCTCCCCCCCCCCTCTCCCCCCCCCCTCCCCCCTCCCCCCCCCCTCTCTCTCTCCCCCCCCTCTCTCCCCCCCCTCCCCCCTCCCCCCCTCCCCCCCCTCCTCTCCCCCCCCTCCCCTCCCCCTCTCTCCCCCCTCTCCCCCCCCTCCCCTCCCCCCCCCCTCCCCCTCCCCCTCCCCCCCCTCCCCCCTCCCTCCCCCCCCCCTCCCCTCCCCCCCCTCCCCCCCTCCCCCTCCCCCACCCCCCCTCCCCCCCCTCTCCCCCCCCTCTCCCCCCTCCCCCCCCCCTCCCCCCCCTCCCCCCCTCCCCCCCCCCTCCTCCCCCCCCCCTCCCCCCTCCCCCTCTCCCCCCCCCCTCCCCCCCCTCCCCTCCCCCCCCTCCCCCTCTCCCCCCCCCTCCCCCCCTCCCCCTCCTCCCCTCCCCCTCCCCCCCCCCTCCCCCCCCTCCCCCCCTCTCCCCCCCCTCCCTCTCCCCCCCCTCCCCCCCTCTCCCCCCCCTCCCCCCCCCCTCCCCCCTCCCCCTCCCCCCCCCCTCCCCCCCCCCTCTCCTCCCTCCCCCCCTCCTCTCCTCCCCCCCCTCCCCTCCCCCCCCCCTCCCCTCCCCCCTCCCCCCCCTCCCCTCCCCCCCTCCCCCCCCCCTCCCCTCCCCCCCTCCCCCCCCCCTCCCCCCCCCCTCTCTCCCTCCCCCCTCTCCCTCCCCTCTCTCTCCCCTCCCCCCCCCTCCCCCCCCCCTCTCCCCCCCCTCCCTCTCCCCCCCCTCCCCCCCTCCCCCCCCTCCCCCTCTCCCTCCCCCCTCCCCCTCCTCCCCCCCCCTCCCCCTCCTCCCCCCCCCCTCCCCCTCCCCCCCTCTCCCCCCCCTCCCCCTCCCCCCCCTCCCCCCCTCCCTCCCTCCCCCCCCCCTCCCCCCCCCCTCCCTCCCCCCCCCTCCCCCTCCCCCCCCCCTCTCCCCCCCCTCCCCTCCCTCCCCCCCCTCCCCCCCCTCCCCCCCCCTCCCCCCCCCTCCCCCTCTCCCCCCCTCCCCCTCCCCCCCCCCTCCCCCCCTCCCCCCTCCCCCCCCTCCCCCCTCCCCCCCTCCCCCTCCCTCCCCTCCCCCCCTCCCCCCCCTCCCTCCCCCCCCCCTCCCCCCCTCCCCCCCCCCTCCCCCCTCCCCCCCCTCCCCCCCCTCTCCTCTCCCCCCCCTCCCCCCCTCCCCCCCCTCCCCCCCCTCCCCTCCCCCCCCCCTCCCCCCCTCCCCCCCCCCTCTCCCCCTCCCTCCCCTCCCCCCCCCTCCCCCCCTCTCCCCCCTCCCCTCCCCCCCCCCTCCCCTCTCCTCCCCCCCCCCACCCTCCCTCCCCCCCTCCCCTCTCTCCCCCCCCCCTCTCTCCCCTCCTCCCCCCCCCCTCCCCCCCTCTCCCCTCCCCCCCCCCTCCCCCCTCTCCCCCTCCCCCTCCCCTCCCCCCTCCCCCCCCCCTCCCCTCCCCCCCCCCTCTCCCCCCCCCTCCCTCCCCCTCCCCCCCCCCTCCCCCCCTCCCTCTCTCTCCCCCCCCTCCCCCCCCTCCCCCTCCCCCCCCCCTCCCTCCCCCCCCCCTCCCCCTCTCTCTCCCCCCCCCCTCCCCCCCTCCCCCCCCTCCCCCCTCCCCCCCCTCCCCCCCCTCCCCCCCCCCTCCCCCCTCCCTCTCCCCCCCCCCTCTCCCCCCCCTCCCCCCCTCCCCCCCCTCCCCTCCCCCCCCTCCCCTCTCCCTCTCCCCCCCCTCTCCCCCCCCTCCCCCTCCCCCCCCCCTCCCCCCCTCTCCCTCTCCCCCCTCTCCCTCCCCCCCCCCTCCCCCCTCCCCTCCCCCCCCTCCCCCCCTCCCCCCTCCTCCCCCCCCTCCCTCCCCTCCCCCCTCCCTCCCCCTCTCTCTCCCCCTCCCCCCCTCCCCCCCCTCCCCCCCCCCTCCCCCCCTCCCCCCCCCCTCCCCCCTCTCCCCCCTCCCCTCCCCCCCTCCTCCCCCCCCTCCCTCCCCCCTCCCCCCCCTCTCCCCCCCCTCCCCCCCCTCCCCCCCCTCCCCCCCCCTCCCCCCCCCCTCCCCCCCCCTCTCCCCTCCCCCCTCTCCCCCCCTCCCTCCCCTCCCCCCCCTCTCCTCCCCCCCCTCCCCCCTCCCCCCCCTCCCCCCCCCCTCCCCCCCCCCTCCCCCCCCTCTCCCCCTCCCCCCCTCCTCCCTCCCCCTCCCCCCCACTCCCTCCCCCCCCCCTCCCCCCCTCCCCTCCCCTCCCCCCCTCTCCCCCCCCTCCCCCCTCCCCCCCTCCCTCCCCTCCCCCCCCTCCCTCCCCTCCCCCCCCCCTCCCCCTCCCCCCCTCCCCCCCCCTCCCCCTCCCCCCCCCCTCCCCCTCCTCCCCCCCCTCCCTCCCCCCTCCCCCCCCTCCCCCCCCCCTCCCTCCCCCCCTCCCCCCCCCCTCCCCCCTCCCCTCCCCCCCCCCTCCCCCCCTCCCCCCCCTCCCCCCCCCCTCTCTCTCCCCCCCTCCCCCCTCCCCCTCCCCCTCCCCCCCCTCCCTCCCCCCCCCCTCCCCCCCCTCCCTCTCCCTCCCCCCCCCCTCCCCCCTCCCCCTCCCCCCCCCTCCCCCTCCCCCCCCTCCCCCTCCCCCCTCCCCCTCCCCCCCCCCCTCCCTCCCCCCCTCTCCCCCCTCCCCCCCCCCTCCCTCCCCCCCCTCCCCCCCCCCTCCCCCCTCCCCCTCCCTCCCCCCCCTCCCCCCTCCCCCCCCTCCCCTCTCCCCCCCCTCCCTCCCCCCCCCCTCCCCCCCTCCCCCCCCTCCCTCCCCCCCCCTCCCCTCTCCCCTCTCCTCCCCCTCCCTCCCCCCCCTCTCCCCCCCCTCCCCTCCCCCCTCCCTCCCCCCCTCTCCCCCTCCCCCCCTCCCCCCCTCCCCCCCCTCCCCCCCCCCTCCCCTCCCCCTCCCCTCCCCCCCCCCTCCCCCCCTCCCCCCCCTCCCCCTCCCCCCCTCCCCTCCTCCCCCCCCTCCCCCCCCTCCCCCCCCCCTCCCTCCCCCCCTCGCCCCCCCCCCTCCCCTCCCCCCCCTCCCCCCCCTCCCCCTCTCCCCCTCCCCCCCCTCCCCTCCCCCCCCTCCCCTCCCTCCCCCCCTCCCCTCTCCCTCCCCCCCCTCCCCCTCCCCCCCCCCTCCCCCCCCCCTCCCTCCCTCCCCTCCCCCCCTCCCCCCCCCCTCTCCCCCTCCCCCCCCCCTCCCCTCCCCTCCCCCCCCCCTCCCCCCCCTCCCCCCTCCCCCCCCTCCCCCCCTCCCCCTCCCCCTCCCCCCCTCCCCCCCCCCTCCCCTCCCCCCCCTCCCCCTCCCCCCCCCCTCCCCCCCCCTCCCCCCCCTCCCCCCCCTCCCCCCCTCCCCCCCCCCTCCCCCCTCCCTCTCCCCCCCCCCTCTCCCTCCCCCCTCCCTCCCCCCCCCCCTCCTCCCCCCCCCCTCCCCCCCCTCCTCCCCCCCCTCCCCTCCCCCCCCTCCCTCCCCCTCCCCCCCCTCCCCCTCTCTCTCCCCCCCCCCTCCCTCCCCCCCCTCCCCCCCCACCCCCTCCCCCCCCCCTCCCCTCCCCCCCCTCCCTCCCCCCCCTCCCCCCTCTCCCTCCCCCTCCCCCCTCCCCCCTCACCCCCCCCCCTCCCCTCCCCTCCCCCTCCCTCCCCCCCTCCCTCCTCCCCCCCCTCCCCCCCCTCCCCCCCCCCTCCCCTCCCCCCCCTCCCCCCCCTCCCCCTCCCCCCTCCCCCCTCCCCCCCCTCTCCCCCCCCTCCCCCCCCTCCCCCTCCCCCCTCCCCCCTCCCTCCCCCCCCTCCCCCCCCTCCCCCCCCTCCCCCCCCTCCCCTCCCCCCTCCCCTCCCCCCCCTCCCCTCCCCCCCCTCCCCCTCCCCCCCCTCCCCCCCCCCTCCCCCCCTCCCCCCCCCCTCCCTCTCTCTCCCCCCTCCCCCCCTCCCCCCCTCCCCCCCCCCTCTCCTCCCCCTCCCCTCCCCCCCTCCCCCTCCCTCCCCCCCCTCCCCCCTCCCCCCCCTCCCCCCTCCCCCCCCCCTCCCCCCCCTCTCCCCCCCCCTCCCCCTCCCCCTCTCCCCCCTCCCCCTCCCTCCCCCCCCCCTCCCCCCCCTCCCCCTCCCCCCCCTCCCCCCCTCCCCCCCCCCTCCCTCCCCCCCCTCCCCCCCCCCTCCCCCCCCTCCCTCCCCCCCCCCTCCCCCCTCCCCTCTCCTCCCCCCCTCCTCCCCCTCCCCCCTCCCCCTCCCCCCCCCCTCCCCCCCCTCCCCTCCCTCCCCCCCCCCTCCCTCCCCCTCCCCTCCCCCCCTCCCCCCCCCTCCCCCCTCCCTCCCCCTCCCCCCCCTCCCCCTCCCTCCTCCCCCCCCTCCCCCCCCTCCCCCCCTCCCCCCTCTCCCTCCCCCCCCCCTCCCCCCTCCCCCCCCTCCCCCCCTCCCTCTCCCCCCTCCCCTCCCTCCCCTCCCCCTCCCCCCTCCTCCCTCCCTCCCCCTCCCCCCTCCCCTCCCCCCTCCCCCCCCTCCCTCCCCCCCCCTCCCCTCCCCCTCCCCCCCCCCTCCCCCTCCCCCCCTCCCCCCTCCCCTCCCCCCCTCCCCCTCCCCCCCCTCCCCTCCCTCCTCCCCCCCCCACCCTCCCCCTCCCCCCTCTCCCCTCCCTCCCCCCCCTCCCCCCCCTCCCCCCCCTCCCCCCTCCCCCCTCTCCCCCCCTCCTCCCCCCTCCCCCCCTCCCCCCTCCCTCCCCCCCCCTCCTCCCCCCCTCCTCCCCTCCCCCCCCCCTCCCTCCCCCCTCCCCCCCCTCCCCTCCCCCCCCTCCCTCCCCCCCCTCCCCCCCCTCCCCCTCCCTCCCCCCCCCCTCCTCCCCCTCCCCCCCCTCCTCTCCTCCCCTCCCTCCCCCCTCCCCTCCCCCCCTCTCCCCCCCTCCCCCCCTCCCCCCCCCCTCCCTCCCCCCTCCCCTCCTCCCCTCCCCCCTCCCCCCTCCCCCCCCTCCCTCCCCCCCTCCCCTCCCCCTCTCCCTCCCCTCCCCCCCTCCCCCTCCCCCCCCTCCCCCCCTCCCCCCCCTCCCCCCCCCCTCTCCCCCCTCTCCTCCCCCCTCCCCCCCTCCCCCTCCCCCCCTCCTCCCTCCCTCCCCCCCTCTCCCCCCCCCCTCCCCCCCCTCCCTCCCCCCTCCTCCCCCCCCCCTCCCTCCCCCCCCTCCCCTCCCTCCCCCCCTCCCCCTCTCCCCCCTCCCCCCCTCCCTCCCCCCCCTCCCTCTCCCCCTCCCTCCCCCCCCCCTCCCCCTCCCCCTCCCCCCCTCCTCCCCCCCCCCTCTCCCCCTCCCCCCCTCCCCCCTCCCCTCCCCCCCTCCCCTCCCCTCCCTCCCCCCTCCCTCCCCCTCCCTCCCCCCCCTCCCCTCCCCCCCTCCCCACCCCCTCCCCCCCCTCCCCTCTCCCCCTCCCCCCCCCCTCCCCCTCCCTCCCCCCCCTCCCCCCCCTCCCCCCCCTCCTCCCCCCCCCCTCCCCCCTCCTCCCTCTCCCCCCCTCTCCTCCCTCCCCCTCCCCCCCCCCTCCCCCCCCTCCCTCCCCTCCCCCTCCCCCCCTCCCCCCTCCCTCCCCCCCCTCTCCCCCCACCCCCCCCTCCCCTCCCCCCCCCCTCCCCCCCCTCCCCTCCCCTCCTCCTCCCCCCCTCCCCCCTCCCTCCCCCCCCTCCCTCCCCTCCCCCTCTCCCCCCCTCCCCCCCCCCTCCCCCCCCTCCCCTCTCCCCCCCCTCCCCTCCCTCCCCCTCCCCTCCTCCCCCCCCTCCCTCCCCCCTCCCCTCCCCCCCCCCTCCCTCCCCCCCCTCCCCCTCCCCCCCTCCCCTCCCCCCCTCCCCCCCCTCCCCCTCCCCCCTCCCCCCCTCCCCTCCCTCCCCCCTCCCCTCCCCCCCCCCTCCTCCCCCTCCTCCCCTCCACTCCCCCTCCCCCCCCCCTCCTCCCCCCCCCCTCCCCTCCCCTCCCCCCCTCCCCTCCCCCCCCCCTCCCCCCCCTCCCCCCCCTCCCTCCCCCCCTCCCTCCCCCCTCCCCCCCCTCCCCTCCCCCCCCCCTCTCCCCTCCCCCTCCCCCTCCCCCCCCCCTCCCTCCCCCCCCCCTCCCCCCCCTCCCCCTCCCCCTCTCCCCCTCCCCCCCTCCTCTCTCTCCACCCCCTCCCCCCCCCCTCCCCCCCCCCTCCTCCCCCCCCCCTCCCTCCCCCCCCCTCTCCTCCCACTCCCCCTCCCCCCTCCCTCCCCCCCCCCTCCCCCCCCTCCCCTCCCCCCCCTCCCCCACTCTCCCCCCCCCCTCCCCCCTCCCCCCCCTCCCTCCCCCCCCCCCCCCCCTCCCCCTCCCCCCCTCCCCCCCCTCCCCCTCCCCCCCCTCCCTCCCCCCTCCTCCCCCCCTCCCCCCCTCCCCCCTCTCCCCCTCCCCCCCTCCCCCCCCCCTCCCCTCCCCCCCTCCCCCTCCCCCCCTCCCCACCTCTCCCCCCCCTCCCCCCCCTCCCCCTCCCCCCCCTCCCCCCCTCCCCTCCCTCCCCCCTCCCCTCCCCTCCCCCCCTCCCCCCCCTCCCCCCCCCCTCCCCTCCCCCCCCCCTCCCCCCCTCCCCCCCCCCTCCCCTCCCCCCCTCCCCTCCCCCCCTCCCCCCACCCTCCCCCCCCCCTCCCCCCCTCCCCCCACTCCCCCCCCTCCCCCCTCTCCTCCCCCCTCCCCCCCCTCCCCCCTCCCCCTCCCCCCCTCCCCTCCCCCCCTCCCTCCCCCCTCCCCCCCCCCTCTCCCCCTCCTCCCCTCCCCCCCTCCTCCCCCCCTCCCCCCCCTCCCCCCCATCCCCCCCTCCCCCCCTCCCCCACCCCCCCTCCCCCCCTCCCTCTCCCCCTCCCCCCCTCCCCCCCCCCTCCTCCCCTCCCCCTCCCCCCCCTCCCCCCCCCCTCCTCCCCCCTCCCCCCTCCTCCCCCTCCCCCCCCCCTCCCCCCCCCCTCCCCCCACCCCTCCCCCCCTCCCCCCCTCCCCCCTCCCCCCTCCCCCCCTCCCCTCCCCCCCCTCCCTCCCCCTCCCCTCTCCCCCCCTCCCCCCCCTCCCTCCCCTCCTCCCCCCTCTCCCCTCCCCCTCCCCTCCCCTCCCCCCCCTCCCCCCCCCCTCCCCCCTCCTCCCCTCCCCCCCCCTCTCCCTCTCCCCCCCCTCCCCCCTCCCCCCCCTCCCCTCCCCTCACCCCCCCTCCCCCCTCCCCTCCCCCCCCTCCCCCCTCCCCCCTCCCCCCCCCCTCTCCCCTCCCCCCTCCTCCCCTCCCCACCCCCCCCTCCCCCCTCCCCCCCTCTCCCCCCTCCCCCTCCCCCCCCTCCCCTCCCTCCCCCCCCCCTCCCCTCCCCCTCCCCTCCCCTCCCCCCCTCCCCCCTCCCCCCCCCCTCCCTCCCCTCCCCCTCCCCCCCCCCTCCCTCCCTCCCCTCCCCCTCCCCCCCCTCCTCCCCCTCCACCCTCCCCCCCCCCTCCCCCCCTCCCTCCCCCCCCCCTCTCCTCTCCCTCCCCCTCCCCCCCCCCTCCCCTCCCCTCCCCTCCTCCCCCCCCTCCCCCCCCTCCCCCCCCCTCCCCCCCTCCCTCCCCCCCCTCCCCCCCCCCTCCCCTCCCCCCCTCCCCCTCCCCCCTCTCCCCTCCCCCCCCTCCCCCCTCCCCTCCCCTCCCCCCTCCCCTCCCCCCCTCTCTCTCCCCCCTCCCCCTCCCCCCTCCCTCCCCCCCCCCTCCCCCCCCCCTCCCCCCTCCCCCTCCCTCCCCCTCCCCTCCCCCCCCTCCCCCCCTCACCCCCCTCCTCCCCCCCCTCCCCTCCCCCCTCCCCCCCTCCCCCCCTCCCCCTCCCCCCCTCTCCCTCCCCCCCTCCCCCTCCCCCCCCCTCCCCCTCCCCCCCCTCCCTCCCCCCCTCCTCCCCCCCTCCCCCCCTCCCCCTCCCCCCCCTCCCCCCCCCTCCCCCCCTCCCCTCCCCTCCCCCCCCCCTCCCCTCCCTCCCCCCCTCCCCCCCTCCCCCCCCCCACTCCCTCCCCCCCCTCCCCCCCTCCCCTCTCCCCCCCCTCCCCCTCCCCCTCTCCCCCCCCTCCCCTCCCCACCCCCCCCTCCCCCCCCTCCCTCCCTCCCCCCCCTCCCCCCTCCCCTCCTCCTCCCCCCCCCCTCCCCCCCCTCCCCCCCCCCTCCCTCCTCCCCCCCCCCTCCCCCCCTCCCTCCCCTCCCCCCCCTCCCCCCCCCCTCCCCCCTCCCCCCCTCCCCTCCCCCCCCCCTCCCCCTCCCCCCCCCCTCTCCCCCCCTCCCCCTCCCCCCTCCCCCCCCCCACCCTCCCCCCCCTCCCCCCCCCCTCCCCCCCCCCTCCCTCCCCCTCCCCCCCCTCCCTCCCCCCCCCCTCCCCCCCTCCCCCCCCTCTCCCCCTCCCCCCCTCCCCCCTCCCCCCCCCTCCCCCCCCCCTCCTCCCTCCCCTCCCCCCCCTCCCTCCCCCCCCTCCCCCTCCCCTCCCCCCCCTCCCCCCCCTCCCCCCTCCCCTCCTCCCCCCCCTCCCTCCCCTCCCCCCTCCCTCCTCCCCTCCCCCCTCCTCCCCCCTCCCCCCCCCCTCCTCCCTCCCCCTCCCCTCCCCCCCCTCCCCCCCTCCCCCCCTCCCTCCCCCCCCTCCCCTCCCCCCCCTCCCCCCTCCCCCCCTCCCCTCCCCCCCTCCCCTCCCTCCCCCCCCTCCTCCCCCCCCTCCCCCCCCCCTCCCCCCCTCCCCCCTCCCCCTCCCCCCCTCTCCCCACCCCCTCCTCCCCCCCCACCCCTCCCTCCCCTCCCCCCTCCCTCCCCCCTCCCCTCCCCCCCCCCTCCCCCTCCCTCCCCCCCCTCCCCCTCCCCCCTCCCTCCCCCCTCCCCCCTCCCTCCCCCTCCTCCCACCTCCTCCCCCCCCCCTCCTCCCTCCCCCCCCTCCCTCCCCCCCTCCTCCCCTCCCCCCCCCCTCCCCTCCCCCCCCTCCTCCCCTCCCTCTCCCCCCCTCCCCTCCTCCCCCCTCCCCCCCTCCCCCTCCCCTCCCCTCCTCCCCTCCCCTCCTCCCCCCCCTCCTCCCCTCCCCCCCTCCCCCCCTCCTCCCCCCCCTCCCCTCCCCCTCCCCCCCCTCCCTCCCCCTCCCCCCCCTCCCCCCCCCCTCCCCCCTCTCCCCCCCTCCCTCCCTCCCCTCCTCCCCCCCTCCCCCCCTCCCCCCTCCCTCCCCCCTCCCCTCCCCTCCCCCCCTCCCCTCCCCTCCCCCTCCCCCTCCCCCCCCTCCCTCCCCCCCTCCTCCCCCTCCCCCCTCCCCCTCCCCCCTCCCCCTCCCTCCCCCCCTCCCCTCTCTCTCCCCCTCCCCCCCCTCCCCCCCTCCTCCCCTCCCTCCCCCCCCTCCCCTCCCCCCTCCCTCCCCCCCCCTCCCCCCCCCCTCCCTCCCCCTCCCCCTCCCCCCCTCCCCCCCCTCCCTCCCCCCCTCCCCTCCCCCCCCCCTCCCTCCCCTCCCCTCCCCCCCCTCCTCCCCCCCCTCCCCTCCCCCCCCTCCCCCCCCTCCCCCCCCTCCTCCCTCCCCCCCCCCTCCCCCCCCTCCCCCCCCTCCCCCCCCCCTCTCCCCCCTCCCCCCCCCCTCCCTCCCCCTCCCCCCTCCCCCCCCTCCCCCTCCCCCCTCCCCCCCTCCTCTCCTCCCTCCCCCCCCTCTCCCCCTCCCCTCCCCCCCCCCTCCCCCCCTCTCCCCCCTCCCCCCCCCCACTCCCTCCCCCCTCCCCCCCCTCCCTCTCCCCCCCCCCTCCCCCCCTCCCCCCCTCCCCCCCCTCCCCTCCCCCCCTCCCCCTCCCCCTCCCCCCCTCCCTCCCCCCCCCCTCCCCTCCCCCCTCCCCCCCCTCCCCCTCCCCTCCCCACCCCCTCCCTCTCCCCCCCCCCTCCCCATCCCTCTCCCCCCCCTCTCCCCCCCCCCTCCCCCCTCCCCCCTCCCTCCCCCTCCCCACCCCTCCCCCTCCCCCCTCCCCTCCCCCTCCCCCCCTCCCCCCTCCCCCCCTCCCCCCCCTCCCCCCCTCCCCTCTCCCCCCCCTCCCCTCCCCCCCCCCTCCCCTCCCCCCTCCCCTCCCCCCTCCCCCTCCCCCCCTCCCCCCCTCCCCCCCCTCCCCCCCCTCCCCCCCTCCCCCTCCCTCCCTCCCCCCCTCCCCCCCCCCTCACCTCCCCCCCCTCCCCCTCCCCTCCCCCCCCTCCCCCTCCCCCCCCTCCCCTCCCCCCCCTCCCCCCCTCCCCTCCCCTCCCCCCCCTCCCCTCCCCCCCCTCCCCCTCCCCCCCCTCCCTCCCCTCCCCCCCCTCCCCCCTCTCCCTCCCCCCCTCCCCCCCTCCCCCCTCCCCTCCTCCCCCCCCTCCCCTCCCCCCCCCTCTCCCTCCTCCCCCCCTCCCCCCCCTCCCCCCTCCCCCCCTCCCTCCCTCCCCCCCTCCCCTCCCCCCCCACCCCCCCCTCCCCTCCCCCCTCCCCCCCTCCCCTCCCCTCCCCCTCCCCCCCTCCCCTCCCCCCCCTCCCCTCTCCCCTCCTCCCCCCCCCCTCCTCCCTCCCTCTCCCCCTCCCCTCCCCCCCTCCCCCTCCCCCCCCTCCCCTCCCCTCCCCTCCCCCCCCTCCCCTCCCCCCTCCCCTCCCCCCCCCCTCCCCCCCCTCTCCCCTCCCCCCCCCTCTCCCCCTCCCCCCCCCCTCCCCCCTCCCCCCCTCTCCCCTCCCCCCCCTCCCCCCCTCCCCCCTCCCCCCCCCCTCCCCTCCCCCTCCCCCTCCCCCCCTCCCTCCCCCCCCTCCCCTCCCTCCCCCCCCTCCCCCTCCCCCCCCCCTCCCCCCCCACTCCCCCCCCCCTCCCCTCCCTCCCCCCCCCCTCCTCCCCCTCCCCCCTCCCCCTCCCCCCTCCCCCCCCTCCCTCCCCCCCCTCCCCACCCCCCTCCCCCCCTCCCCTCCCCCCCCACCCCCTCCCCTCTCCCTCCTCCCCCCCCTCCTCCCCCCCCCCTCCCTCCTCCCCCCCCTCCCCCCCCTCCCCCCCCTCTCCCTCCCCCCCTCCTCCCCTCCCCCCTCTCCCCTCCCCCCTCTCCCCCTCCCTCCCCCCCTCCCCCTCCCCTCCTCCCTCCCCCCCTCCCCCCCCTCCCCTCCCCCTCCCCCCCCTCCCCCTCTCCCCCCCTCCTCCCCCCCCTCCCCCCCTCCCCCCCTCCTCCCCCCCCTCCCTCCCCCTCCCCCCCCTCCCCCTCCCCCCTCCCCCCCCTCCCCCCCCTCCTCCCTCCCCCCCCTCCCCCCCCTCCCCTCCCTCCCCTCCCCCCCTCCCCCTCACCCCCCTCCCCCTCCCCCCCCTCCCCTCCCCCCCTCCCTCCTCCCCCCTCCCCCCCCCTCCCCTCCCCCCTCTCCCCCCCCACCCCCCCTCCCCCTCCCCCCTCCCCCCCCTCCTCCCCCTCCCCCCCCCCTCCCCCTCATCTCCCCCTCCTCCCCCCCCTCCCCCCCTCCCCCCCCACCCCTCCCCCCCCCTCCCTCCCCCCCTCCCTCCCCCCCTCCCCCCCCCCTCCCCCCCTCCCCCCCCCCTCCTCCCCCCCCTCCCCCCCTCCCTCCCCCTCCCCCCTCCCCCCCCCCTCCCCCCCCTCCCCCCCTCCCCCTCCCCCCCCTCCCCTCCCCCCCTCCCCCCCTCCCCCCCCTCTCCTCCCCTCCCCCTCCCCTCCCCCTCCCCCCCTCTCCCTCCCCCCTCCCCCCCCCCTCTCCCCCCTCCCCTCCCCCCCCCCCTCTCCCCCCCCCCTCCCCCCCCCTCCCCTCCCTCCCCCCCTCCCCCCCCCCTCCTCCCCCCCTCCCCCACTCCCCCCCCTCCCCTCTCCCTCTCCCCACCCCCCTCCCCCCCCCCTCCCTCCCCCCCCCCTCCCCCTCCTCTCCCCCCCCCCTCCCCTCTCCCCCTCCCCCTCCTCTCCCTCCCCCTCCCCCCCCTCCCCCTCCCCTCCCCCCCTCCCCTCCCCTCCTCCCCCCCTCCCCCCCCCCTCCCCCCTCCCCCCCTCTCCCCTCCCCCCCCCCTCCCTCCCCCCCACCCCTCCCCCCCCTCCCCCCCTCCCCCCCTCCCCCCCCTCTCCCCCCTCCCCCCCCTCCCTCCCCCATCCCCCCCTCTCCCCCCCTCCCCCTCTCTCTCCCCCCCCTCCCTCCCCTCCCCCCCCTCCCCCCTCCCCCCCTCCCCTCCCTCTCCCCCCCCTCCCCCCTCCCCCCCCTCTCCCTCCCCCCCCCCTCCCCCCCCCTCCCTCTCCCCCCCCCTCCCCCTCCCCCCCCTCCCTCCTCTCCCCCTCCCCCCCCTCCCCCTCTCCCCTCCCCCTCCCCTCCCCCTCCCCCCCCCCTCTCCCCCCCCCCTCCCCCCCTCCCCCCCTCCCCCCCCTCCCCCTCCCCCCCACCCCCCCCCTCCCTCCCCCCCCTCCCCCCCTCACCCTCCCCTCCCCCCCTCCCCCCCCCTCCCCCCCCTCCCCCCCCTCCCTCCCCCCCTCCCCCCCCCCTCCCCTCCCCCCCCTCCCCCCTCCCCCTCCCCCTCCCCCCCTCCCCCCCTCCACCCCCCTCCCCCCCCTCCTCCCCCCTCCCCCCCCCCTCCTCCCCCTCTCCCCTCCCCCCCCCTCCTCCCCCTCCCCCCCCTCTCCCCTCCCCCCCTCCCCTCCCCTCCCCCCCCTCCCCTCCCCCCTCCCCCTCCCCCCTCCCCCCCTCCCCCTCCCCCCCCTCCCCCCCCCCTCCCCCTCCCCCCCCCCTCTCCCCCCCCTCCCCTCCCCCCTCCCCCTCTCCCCCCCCTCCCCCCCTCCCCCCCTCCCCCCCCTCCTCCCCCTCCCCCCCTCCTTCCCCCCCCCCTCCCCCCCCTCTCCCCCCCCTCCCCCTCCCCCCCCCTCCCCCCCTCCCTCCCCCTCCCCCCCTCCCCCCCCTCCTCCCCCTCCCCCCCCTCCCTCCCCCCCCTCTCCCCCCCCTCCCCCTCCCCCCCCTCCCCCCCCCTCCTCCCTCTCCCTCCCCCTCCCCCCCCTCCCCCTCTCCCCCTCCCCCCCCTCCCCCTCCCCTCCCTCCCCCCCCCCTCTCCTCCCCCCCCCCTCCCTCCCCCCCTCCCCCCCTCCCCCCCTCCCCCTCCCCCCCTCCCCCCCCTCCCCCCCCCCTCCCCCCCCTCCTCCCCCCCCTCCCCCCCCTCTCCCCTCCCCCCCTCCCCCCCCTCCCCCCCTCCCCCCTCCTCCCACCTCCCTCCCCCCCTCCCCCTCCCCCCTCCCCCTCCCTCTCCCCCCCCTCCCCCCTCCCCTCCCCCCCCCCTCCCCCCTCCCCCCTCCTCCCCTCCCCCCCCCCTCCCCTCCCCCTCCCCCCCTCCCCCCCCCTCCCTCCCCCTCCCCCTCCCTCCCCCCTCTCCCCCCCCTCCCCTCCCCCCCCCTCCCTCCCCCTCCCCCTCCCCCCCCTCCCCCCCCTCCCCCCCCCCTCCCTCCCCCCTCTCCCCCCCTCCCCCCCCTCCTCCCCCCCTCTCCCCCCCTCCCCCCCTCCTCTCCTCCCCCCTCCCCCCTCCCCCCCCCCTCCTCCCCCCCCTCCCCCCTCCCCCCCCCCTCCCCCCCTCCCCCCTCCCCCCCCCCTCTCCCCCCCCTCCCCCCTCCCTCCCCTCCCCCCCCTCCCCTCCCCTCCCCCCCCCCTCCCCTCCCCCCCCCCTCCCCCCCTCCCCCCCTCCCTCCCCCTCTCCCCTCCCCCCCCTCTCCCCCCCTCCCTCCTCCCCCCCCTCCCCCCCCCACCCCCCCCTCCTCCCTCCCCTCCCCCCCCCCTCCCCCCTCCCCTCCCCCCCCTCCCCCCTCCCCCCCCTCCCTCCCCCCCCCCTCCCCCCCCTCCCCCTCCCCCTCCCCCCCCCCTCCCCCCCCTCCCCCCCCCCTCCCCCCTCCCCCCCCCCTCCCCCTCCCTCCCCCCCCCCTCCCCCCCTCCCCTCCCCTCCTCCCCCCTCCCCCTCCCCTCCCCCCTCCTCCCCCTCCCCCCCTCCTCCCCCCCCCTCCCTCCCCCCCCCCTCTCCTCTCCCCCCTCCCCCTCCCCCCACCCCTCCCCCCCCTCTCCTCCCCCCCCTCCCCCCTCCCCTCCCCACCCCCTCCCCCCTCCCCTCCCTCCCCCCCTCCCCCTCCTCCCCCCCCCCTCCCTCCCCCCCTCCCCCCCCCTCCCCCCCCTCCCTCCCTCCCCCCCTCCCCCCCCTCCCTCTCCCCCCCCTCTCCCCCTCCTCTCCCTCTCCCCTCTCCCCTCCCCCCCCTCCCCCCTCCCCCCCCCCTCCCTCCCCCCCTCCCCCCCCCCTCCCCCCTCCCTCCCCCCCCCCTCCCCCTCCCCTCCTCCCCCCCCTCCCCCCTCCCCTCCCCCTCCCACCCCCTCCCCCCTCCCCCCCTCCCCCCCCTCCCTCCCCCCTCCCCCCCCCCTCCCTCCCCCTCCCCTCCCCCCTCCCCTCTCCCCCCCCTCCCCATCCTCCCTCTCCCCTCCCCCCTCCCTCCCCCCCCCCTCCCCCCCCTCCCCCTCCACCCCCCTCCCCCCCCTCCCTCTCCCCCCCCTCCCCCTCTCCCCCCCCCCTCCCCTCCCCCCCCCCTCCTCCCTCTCCTCCCCTCCCCCCTCCCCCTCTCCCCTCCCCACCCTCCCCCTCCCTCCCCCCTCCTCCCCCCTCCCCCCCCCCTCCCCTCCTCCCCCCCCTCCCCTCCCCCCCTCCCCTCCCCCTCCCTCCCCCCCCCCTCCCCCCCCCCACCCCCCTCCCCCCTCCCCTCCCCCCTCCCCCCCCCCTCCCCCCCCCCTCTCCCCCCCCTCCCCCTCCCTCCCCCTCCCCCCCCTCCCCCCCCTCCCCCCCTCCCCCCCCTCCCCCCCCTCTTCCCCCTCCCCCCCCCCTCCCCCCCTCCCTCCCCCTCCCCCCCTCCCTCCCCCCCCTCCCCCTCCCCTCCCCCCCCTCCCCCCTCCCTCCCCCCCCCCTCCCCCTCCCCCCCCCCTCCCCCTCCCCCCCCTCCCTCCCCCCCCTCTCCCCCCCCTCTCCCCCCTCCCTCCTCCCCCCCTCCCCCCCTCCTCCCCCCCCCTCCCCCCCTCCCCCTCCCTCCCCCCCCTCCCCCTCCCCCTCCCCCCCCCCTCCCCCCCCCCTCCCTCCCCCTCCCCTCCCCCCCCCCTCCCCTCCCCCCCTCCCTCCCCTCCCCCCCCCCTCCCTCTCACCCCTCCCCTCCCTCCCCCCCTCCCCCCCTCCTCCCTCTCCCCCCTCTCCCCCCCCTCCTCCCTCCCTCCCCTCCCTCCTCCCTCCCCCCTCCCCCCCCTCCCCCCCCTCCTCCCCCTCCCCCCCCCCTCCTCCCCCCCCTCCCCCTCCCCCCCCCCTCCCCCTCCCCCCCCCCTCCCCCCCCTCCCCCCCTCTCCCCCTCCCCCTCCCCCCCCTCCCCCCTCTCTCTCCCCCTCCTCCCCCCCCTCCCCTCCCCCCCTCCCTCCCTCCCCCCCCTCCCCCCCTCCCCCCCCCCTCCCTCCCCCTCCCCTCCCCCCCTCCTCCCCCCCTCCCCTCCCCCTCCCCTCCCCCCCTCCCCTCCCCCTCCCCCCCCTCCTCCCCTCCCTCCTCCCCCCCCTCCCCTCCCCCCCCTCCCCTCCCCCCCTCCCCCCCCTCCCCCCCCCTCCCTCCCTCCCCCCCCTCCCCCTCCTCTCCCCCCCCTCCCCCCCCTCCCCTCCCCCCCCCTCCCCCCTCCCCTCCCCCTCCCTCCCCCCCTCCCCCCCCCCTCCCCCCTCCTCCCCCCCTCCCCTCCCCCCCCTCCCCCCCTCCCCTCCCCCTCCCCCTCCCCTCCCCCCCCTCCCCCCCCTCCCTCCCCCCCCTCCTCCCCCCTCCCCCCCTCCCCCCCCTCCCCCTCCCCTCTCCCC
The DNA here is from genome assembly GCA_038501795.1 of Pseudopleuronectes americanus. NCBI lineage: Eukaryota > Metazoa > Chordata > Actinopteri > Pleuronectiformes > Pleuronectidae > Pseudopleuronectes > Pseudopleuronectes americanus. The sequence goes on from JBAMIH010000171.1 coordinate 20,610, forward strand.
CCCTCTCCCTCCCCCTCCCCCACCTCTCCCCTCCCCCCTCCCCCCCCTCCCCCCTCCTCCCCCCCCTCCCCCCCCCCTCCCCCTCCCTCCCCCCCCTCCCCTCCCCTCCCCCCTCCTCCCCCCTCCCCCCCCCCTCCCCCTCCCCCCCCTCCCCCCTCCCCCCCCCCTCCCCCTCCCTCCCCCTCCCTCCCCCCCCTCCCCCCCTCTCCCCCACTCTCCCCCTCCCCCCCTCCCCCCTCCTCCCCCCCCTCTCCCCCCCCCCTCCTCCCCCCCTCCCTCCCCCCTCCCCCCCTCCTCCCCCCCCTCCCCCCCCTCCCCCCTCCCCCCCCCCTCCCCCTCCTCCCCCCTCCCCCCCCTCCCCCCCCACCCCTCCCCCTCCCCCTCCCCTCCCCCCTCCCCCCCCTCCTCCCCTCCCCTCCCTCCCCCCCTCCCTCCCCCCTCTCCTCCCTCCCCCCCCTCCTCCCCCTCCCCCCCCTCCTCCCCCCTCCCTCCCTCCCCCCCTCCCCCTCCCCCCCCCCTCCCTCTCCTCCCCCCCCCCTCCCCCCCCTCCCCCTCCCCCCTCCCCCCTCCCTCCTCCCCCCTCCCCTCCTCCCCCCCTCCCCCATCCCCTCTCCCCCCTCCCCCTCCCCCCCCTCCCCCCTCCCCCTCCCTCCCCCCCCTCCCTCCTCCCCCCCTCCCTCCCTCCCCTCCCCCCCTCCCCCTCCCCTCCCCCCCCCCTCCCTCTCCCCTCCCCCCTCCCCCCTCCCCTCCCCCTCCCCCCCCTCCCCCCTCCCCCTCCCTCCCCCCCTCCCCCCCCCTCCCCCTCCCCCCCCCCTCCCCCCCTCCCCCCCCCCTCCCCCTCCCCCCCCTCCTCTCCCTCCCCCCCCCCTCCCTCCCCCCTCCCTCCCCTCCCCCTCCCCCCCCCCTCCCCCTCCCCACCCCTCCCCCCCCCCTCCCCCCCCTCCCCCCCTCCCCCCCTCCCCCCCTCCCTCTCCCCCCCTCCCCCCCCTCCCCCCTCCCCCCTCCCCCCCCCCTCCTCCCCCTCCCTCCCCCTCCCCCCCCCTCCCCCCTCCCTCCCCCCCCTCCCCTCCCCCCCCTCCCTCCCCCCCCTCTCCTCCCCTCCCCTCCCCCCCTCCCTCCCCTCCCCCTCTCCCCCTCCCCCCCCCCTCCCCTCCCCCCTCTCCCCCTCCCCCCCTCCCCCCTCCTCCCCCCCTCCCCTCCCCTCCTCCCCTCTCCCCTCCCCCCTCCCCCCCCTCCCTCCCCTCCCACCCCCTCCCCCTCCCTCCCTCCCCCTCCCCTCCCTCCCCCCCTCCCCCCCTCCCCTCCCCCCCTCCCCTCCCTCCTCCCCCCCCTCCCCCCCCTCCCCCCCTCCCCCCCTCCCCCTCCCCCTCCCTCCCCCCCTCCCCCCCCCCTCCTCCCCCTCCTCCCCCCTCCCCCCCCTCCCCTCCCCCCCCACTCCCCCCTCCCCCTCCCCTCCCCCCTCCCCCTCCCTCCCCTCCTCTCCCCCTCCCCTCCCCCCCCCCTCCCCTCCCCTCCTCCTCCCCCTCCCCCCTCCCTCCCCCCCTCCCTCCCCCCCCTCCCCCTCCCCCCCCTCCCTCCCTCCCCCCCCTCTCCCCCCCTCCCCCTCCCTCCCCCCTCCCTCCTCCCCCCTCCCCCCCCTCCCTCCCCCCCCTCCCCCCTCCCTCCCCCCCCCCTCCCCCCCTCCCCCCCCCCTCCTCCTCCCCCTCCCTCCCCCCCCTCCCCCCCTCCTCCCTCCCCCCCCCCTCCCCCTCCCCCCCCCCTCCCCTCCCCCCCTCCCCTCCCCCCTCTCCCCCTCCCCCTCCCCCTCCTCCCCTCCCTCCCCTCCCTCCCCCCCTCCTCCCTCCCCTCCCCCCCCCCTCCCCCCTCCCCCCCCTCCCCCCCTCCACCCCCCTCCCCCCCCTCCTCTCCCCCTCCCTCCCCCCCCTCCCCTCCCCCCCCTCCCCCTCCCTCCCCCCCTCCCCCCCCCCACCCCTCCCCTCCCCCCTCCCCTCTCCCCCTCCCCCCCTCCCTCCCTCTCCCCCCTCCCCCCCTCCCCCTCCCCCCCCTCCCTCCCCTCCCCCCCCACCCTCCCCCTCCTCCCCTCCCCCCTCCCCCTCCTCCCACCCCCTCCCTCCCCCTCCCCTCCCCCCCCCCTCCCTCCCCCCCCTCCCCCCCCTCCCCCCTCCCCTCCCCCCCCCCTCCCCTCCCCCCCCCCTCCCCTCCCTCCCCCCCCTCCCCCTCCCCCCCCTCCCCTCCTCCCCCCTCCCCCCACCCCCCTCCCCCCTCCTCCCCTCCCCCTCCCCCCCCCCTCCTCCCTCCCCCCCCCCTCCTCCCCCCCCTCCCCCCATCCCTCCCCCCTCCTCCCCTCCCCCCCCTCCCCCTCCCCTCCCCCTCCCCCCCCTCCCCTCCCCCCTCCCCTCCCTCCTCCCCTCCCCCCCTCCCCCTCCCTCCCCCTCCCCCCCTCCCCCCCCCCTCCCCCCCCTCCCCCTCCTCCCCCCCCTCCCCCTCCCCTCCCCCCCCTCCCCCCCCTCCCTCCTCTCCCCTCCCCTCCCCCCCTCCCCCCCTCCCCCCCCCCTCCCCCCCCTCCCCTCCTCCCCCCTCCCCCCCCTCCCCCCCCTCCCTCTCCCCTCCTCCCCCTCCCCTCCCCCCCCTCCTCCCCCTCCCCCCCTCCCCCCCCTCCTCCCTCCCCCTCCCCCCCCTCCCCCTCCCCCCCTCCCCCCCCTCCCCCTCCCTCCCCCCCTCCCCCCCCTCCCCCCTCCCCCTCCCTCCCCCCCCCCTCCCCTCCTCCCCCCCTCCCCCCCTCCCCCCCCCCTCCCTCCCCCCCCTCCCCCCCCTCCCTCCCCCTCCCCCCCTCCCCCCCCTCTCCCCCCCTCCCCCTCTCCCCCCCCCTCCTCCCCCCCCTCCCTCCCCCCCCTCCCCCCTCCCCCTCCCCTCCCTCCCCCCCTCCCCCTCCCCCCCTCCCCCCTCCCTCCCCTCCCCCTCCCCCTCCCCCCCCCCTCCCATCCCCCCCCTCCCCCCTCCCCCCTCCCCCTCCCTCCCCCTCCCCCTCCCCCCCCCCTCCCCCTCCCTCCCCACCCCCCCTCCCTCCCCCCCTCCCTCCCCCCCTCTCCCCTCCCCTCCCCCCCTCCCCTCCCCCCCTCCCTCCCCCCCTCCCCCCCCCCTCTCCTCCCTCCCCCCCTCCCCCTCCCCCTCCCCCTCCCCTCCCCCCCCCCTCCCCCTCCCCCCCTCCTCCCCTCCCCTCCCCCTCCTCCCCCCTCCTCCCCCCCCTCCCCCCCTCCCTCCCCCCCCCCTCCCCTCCCCTCCCTCCCCCCCCTCCCCCCCCTCCCCCTCCCCCCCCTCCCCCCCCTCCCCCTCCTCCCTCCCCCCCCTCCCCCCCTCCCCTCCCTCCCCCCCTCCCCCCCCTCCCCCCCCTCCTCCTCCCCCCTCCCCCCCCCCTCTCCTCCCCCTCCCCCCTCCCCCCCCCCGCCCTCCTCCCCCTCCCCCCCCCCTCCCCCCCTCCTCCCCCTCCCCCCCTCCCCTCCCCCCCCTCCCCCCCCTCCCCCTCCCCTCCCCCCCTCCCCCTCCCCCCCCTCCCCTCCCCTCCCCCCCCTCCCCCCCCTCCCCCCCCCCTCCCCTCCCCCTCCCCCCTCCCTCTCCCTCCCCCTCCCCTCCCCCCCCCCTCCCCCCCCTCCCCTCCCCCCCCTCCCTCCCCCCCTCCCCCTCCCCCCCCTCCCCCTCCCCCCCTCCCCCTCCCCCCCCCCTCCCCCCCTCCCTCCCCTCCCCCCCCTCCCCCTCCCCCCCCCTCCCCCTCCCCCCCACCCTCCCCTCTCCCCCCCCTCCCCCCCCCTCCCTCTCCCTCCCCCTCCCTCCCCCCTCCCCCCCCCTCCCCCCCCCCTCCCCTCCCCCCCCTCCCCTCCCCTCCCCCATCCCTCTCCCCCTCCCTCCCCTCCCCTCCTCCCCCCCCCCTCCCCACCCCTCCCCCCCCCCTCCCCCCTCCCTCCCCCCCCCTCCCTCCCCCTCCCCTCTCCCTCCCCTCCCCCCCCCCTCCTCCCCCCCCTCCCCCTCCCCTCCCCTCCTCCCCCCCTCCCTCCTCACCCCCTCCTCCCCCCCTCCCCCTCCCCCTCCCCCCCCTCCCCCCCTCCCCCCCCCCTCCTCCCCCCTCCCCCCCCTCCCCCCCCCCTCCCCCCCTCCCCCCCCTCCTCCCCCCCCCCTCCCCCCCTCCCCCTCCCCCCTCCCCCCTCCCCCTCCCTCCCCCCCTCTCCCCCCCCCCTCCCCCCCCCCTCTCCCCCCCCTCCCCCTCCCCCTCCCCCCCTCCCCCCCCTCCCCCCCCTCCCCCTCCCCCCTCCCCCCCCTCCCCCCCTCCCCCCTCCCTCCCCCCCCCCTCCCCCCTCTCCTCCCCCCTCCCCCTCCCCCCCTCCCCCCCCTCCTCCCCCTCCCCCCTCCCCCCTCCCCTCCCCCCCCTCCCCCCCCTCCCCCTCCCCCCCTCCCCCTCCCCCCCCCCTCCCCTCCCCTCCCCTCCCCCCCCCTCCCCCCCTCCTCCTCCTCCACCCCCCTCCCTCCCTCCCCCCCTCCCCCCCTCCCTCCCCCCCCTCCCTCCCCCCCCTCCCCCCCCTCCCCCTCCCCCCTCCCCCTCCCCCCCTCCCTCCCCCCACCCCCCCCTCCCCCCCCTCCCCCCCCTCCCCCCCCTCCCCCCTCCCCTCCCCCCCTCCCTCCCTCCCCTCCCCCCCTCCCTCCCTCCCCCTCCCCCCCCTCCCCCTCCCCCTCTCCCCTCCCCCCCCTCCCCCCCCCCTCTCCCCCTCCCCCCCTCCCCCCTCCCCCCCCTCCCCTCCCCCCCCTCCCCCCCCTCCCCCTCCCCCTCCCCCCCCTCCCCCTCCCTCCCCTCCCCCCCCTCCTCCCTCCCCCCCTCCCCCCCCTCTCCCCCTCCCCCCTCCCCCCTCCCCTCCCCCCCCTCCCCCCCTCCCTCCCCCCTCCCCCTCCCCCCCTCCCCCCCCTCTCCCCCCCCCTCCCTCCCCCTCCCCCCCTCCCTCCCCTCCTCCCCCCCCTCCTCCCCCCCCCCTCCCCCTCCCCCCCCCCTCCCCCCCCCTCCCCCCCTCCCCCTCCTCCCCCACCCCCTCCCCTCCCCCTCCCTCCCTCCCCCCCCCCTCCCCCTCCCCCTCCCCCCCCTCCTCCCCCCCCCCTCCCCTCCCCACTCCCCCTCCCCCCCTCCTCCCCCCCCTCCCCCTCCCCCCCCTCCCCCCTCTCCCCTCCCCCCCCCCTCCCCCCCCTCCCCCTCCCCCCCCTCCCTCCCCCTCCCCCTCCCCCCCCCTCCCTCCCCCCTCCCCCTCCCCCCCCTCCCCCCTCCTCCCCCCTCCTCCCTCCCCCCTCCCCCCTCTCCCCCTCCCCCCCCCCTCCCCCCCCTCCCCCCTCCCCCCCCTCCCCCCCTCCCCTCCCCCCTCCCCTCCCCCCCCTCTCCCCCCCTCCCCTCCCCCCCCCCTCCCCCTCCCCCTCCCCCCCCTCCCCCCCCCCTCCCCCCCTCCCCCCCCTCCCCCCCTCCCCTCCCTCCCCCCCTCCCCTCTCCCCTCCCCCCCTCCCCCCCCTCCCCCCCCTCCCCCCCCTCCCCTCCCCCCCCTCCCCCCCCCTCCCCCTCCCCTCCCCTCCCCCCTCCCCTCCCCTCCCCCCCCTCCCCCCCTCCCTCCCCCTCCCTCCCCCCCCTCCCCCCCCCTCCCCCCCCCCTCCCTCCCCCCCCTCCTCCCCTCCCCCTCCCTCCCCCTCCTCCCCCCTCCCCCCCTCCCCCCCCCCTCCCCCCTCCCCTCCCCCCCTCCCCCCCCTCCTCCCCCTCCTCCCTCCTCTCCCTCCCCCCTCCCCCCCTCCCCCTCCTCCCCCCCTCCCCCCCCTCCCCTCCCCCCCCCCTCCCTCCTCTCCTCCCCTCCCCTCCCCCCCCCCTCCCCCCCCTCCTCCCCTCCCCCCCCCCTCCCCCTCCCCCCCTCCCCTCCCCCCCCCCTCCCCCCCTCCCCTCCCTCCTCCCCTCCCCCTCCCTCCCCCCCCTCCTCCCCCTCCCTCCCCCCTCCCCTCCCCCTCCCCCCCTCTCCCCCCCCCCTCCCCTCCCCCCCCCTCCCCCCCCCCTCCTCCCCCTCCCCCTCCCCCCCCTCCCCTCCCCCCCCTCTCCCCCCTCCCTCCCCCCCCCCTCCCCCTCCCCCCTCTCCTCCCCCCCTCCCCCCCTCCCCTCCCCCCCCTCCCCCCTCCCCTCCCCCCCCCCTCCTCTCCCTCCCTCTCCCCCCCCTCCCCTCCCCCCCCCCTCCCCCCCTCCCCCCTCCCCCTCCCTCCCCCCCTCCCCTCCCTCCCCCCTCCCCCTCCCTCCCCTCCCCCCCCACCCCCCTCCCCCTCCCCTCCTCTCCCCCTCCCTCCCCCCCCCCTCCCTCCCCCTCCCCCCTCCCCCCTCCCCCTCCCCCCCCTCCTCCCCTCCCCCCCCTCCCTCCCCCTCCCCCCCCTCCCTCCCTCCCCCCCTCCCCTCCCCCCTCCCCCCCCCCTCCCCCTCCCCCCCCTCCTCCTCCCTCTCTCTCCCCCTCCCCCCCCTCCCTCCCCTCCCCCTCCTCCCCCCCCCACCCCCCCTCCCCCCCTCCCTCCCCTCCTCCCCCCCTCCCCTCCCCCCCTCCCTCCCCCTCTCCTCCCCCCTCCCCTCTCCCTCCCCCCCCTCTCCTCCCCCCTCCCCCCCCTCCCCCCCTCCCCCCTCCCCCCCCTCTCCCCCCCCTCCCCCTCCCCCTCCTCCCCCCTCTCCCCCCTCCTCTCCCCCCCCTCCCCCCTCTCCCCCCCCTCCCCCCCTCCCCCCCCTCCCCCCCCTCTCCTCCCCCCTCCCCCCCCTCCCCACCCCCCTCCCCCCCTCCCTCCCCCCTCCCCCTCCCCCCCTCCCCCCTCCCCTCCCTCCCCCTCCCTCCCCCCCTCCCCCCCCTCCCCCCTCCCCCCCCTCCCCCCCCCCTCCCCTCCCCCTCCCCCCTCCCCCCTCCCCCCCCCCTCCTCCCCCTCCCCCTCCCCCCCCTCCCCTCCCCCCCCTCCCCCCTCCCCCTCTCTCTCCCCCCTCTCCCCCCCCTCCCCCCCTCCCCTCCCCTCCCCCGCCCCCCCTCCCCCCTCCCTCCCCCCCCCCTCCCCTCCCTCTCCCCCTCCCCCCCTCCCCCCCCCTCCCCTCCCCCCTCCCCTCCCCCCCCTCCCCCCCTCCCCCTCCCCCCCTCCCTCCCCCTCCCCCCCCTCCCTCCCCTCCCCCCCCCCTCCCCCCCCCCTCCCCTCCCCCTCCCCCCCTCCCCCCTCCCCCTCCCCCTCCTCCCTCTCCCCTCCCCCCCCCCTCCCTCCCCCCCCTCCCTCCCCCCCTCCCCCCCCTCCCTCCCCTCCCCCCTCCCCCCCTCCCCCCTCCCTCCCCCCTCCCCCCCCTCCCCTCCCCCCCCCCTCCCCCCCCCCTCCCCCTCCCCCCCCCCTCCCCCTCCCCCCCCCTCCCCTCCCCCCTCCTCTCCCCCCTCCCCCCCTCCCCCTCCCCCCTCCCCCTCCCCCCCCTCCCCCCCCCCTCCCCTCCCTCCTCTCCCCTCCCCCCCCCCTCCCCCCTCCCCTCCCCCCCCCTCCCCCCCCTCCCCTCCCCCCCCCCTCCCTCCCCCCCCTCCCTCCCCCCCCTCCCCTCCCCCTCCCCCCTCCCCCCTCCCCTCCCCCTCCCCCTCCCCCCCCCCTCCCCCCCCTCTCCCCCTCCCCCCCCTCCCCCCCCTCCCCCCCCTCCCCCCCCTCCCCCCCCTCTCTCTCCCCCTCCCCCTCCCCCCCCCCTCCCCCCCCCTCCCCTCCCCCCCTCCCCTCCCCCCCCTCCTCCCCCCTCCCCCCCCCCTCCCCCCTCCCCCCTCCCCCCCCTCCCTCCCCCTCCCCCTCTCCCACCCCTCCCCCTCCCCCCCCTCTCTCTCCCCCCCCCCTCCCCCCTCCCCCTCCCCTCCTCCCCCCCCCCTCCCCCCCCTCTCCCCCCTCCCCCCCCTCCCCCCCCTCCCCCCTCCCCCTCCCCCCCCCCTCCCCCCCCCTCCCCCTCCCCCCCCTCCCTCCCCCTCCCCCCCTCCCCCCCTCCCCCCCTCCCCCCCCCCTCCCCCCTCCCCCCCTCTCCTCCCTCCCCCCCCCCTCCCCTCCCCTCCCCCCCCCTCCCCCCCCTCCCTCTCCTCCCTCCCCCCCCCCTCTCCCCCCCTCTCCCCCCCTCTCCCCCCCCTCCCCCCTCCCCCCTCCCCTCCCCTCCCTCCCCTCCCCTCCCCCCTCCTCTCCCCCCCCTCCCCTCCCCCCCTCCCCCCTCCCCCTCCCCCCCCTCCCCTCCCTCCCCCCCCTCCCCCCCCCCTCCCCCTCCCCTCCCCCCCTCCCCCCCCCCTCCCCCCCCTCCCCCCCCCCTCCCCCCCCCCTCCCCCCCCCCTCCCCCTCCCCCCTCCCCCTCCCCCCCCTCCCTCTCCCCCCCTCCCCCCCCTCCCTCCCCCTCCCCCCTCCCTCCCCCCCCCCTCCTCCCCCCTCCCCCCCCTCCCCCTCCCCCCCTCCCTCCCCCCCCCCTCCCCCTCTCTCTCCCCCTCCCTCCCCCCCCCCTCCCCCCCCCCTCCCCCCCCTCCCCCCCCCCTCCCCTCCCCCCCTCCCCCCCCTCCTCCTCCCCCCCTCTCCCTCTCCCCCCTCCCTCCCCCCCCCCTCCCCCCCCTCTCCTCCCCCCCCTCCCCCTCCCCCCCCTCCCCCCTCCCTCCCCCCACCCCCCTCCCCCCCTCCCCCCCTCCCCCCCTCCCCCCCCCCTCCTCTCCCTCCCCCCCTCCCCCCCTCCCCCCCTCCCCCCCTCCCCCCCCCCTCTCCCTCCCCCCCTCCTCCCCCCTCCCCCCCCTCCCCTCCCCCCCCCCTCCCCCTCCCCCCTCCCCCCCCCCTCCCCCCCCTCCCCCCTCCCCCTCCCCTCCCACTCCCCCTCCTCCCCCCCCTCCCCTCCCCCCCCTCCCCCCTCCCCCTCCCCCCCCCCTCTCCTCCCCCCCTCCCCCCCCCCTCCCCCCCTCCCCCCCCCCTCTCCCCCCCCTCCCCCCCCCTCCCTCCCCCCCCTCCCCCCCTCCCTCCCTCCCCCCCCTCCCCCCCCTCTCCCCTCCCCCCCCCCTCCCCCTCCCCCCCCTCCCCCTCCCCCCCCTCCCCCTCCCCCCTCCCCCTCTCCCCTCCCCCCCCTCCCCCCCCCCTCCCTCCCCCCCTCCCCCCCTCCCCCCCCCTCCCCCCCCTCTCCCCCTCCCCCCCCCCTCCCTCTCCCCCCTCCCCCCCCTCTCCCTCCCCCCTCCCCCCCTCCCCCCCCCCTCTCCCCCCCCCCTCCCACCCCCTCCCCCTCCCCCCCCTCCCCTCCCCCCTCTCCCCCTCCCCCCCTCCCCCCTCCCCCTCTCCCCCCCCCTCCCCCCCCCCTCCCCCTCTCCCCCTCCCCCCCTCTCCCCCTCCCCTCTCCCCCCCCCCTCCCCTCCCCCCCCCCTCCCCCCCCTCCCCCCCTCCCCCCCTCTCTCTCCCTCCCCCCCTCCCCTCCCCTCCCCCCCCCTCCCCCCCTCCCCCCCTCCCCCTCCCCCCCCCCTCCCTCCCCCCCCTCCCCCTCCCCCCCCTCCCCTCCCCCCCCCCTCCCCTCCCCCCCCTCCCCTCTCCCCCCCTCCCTCTCCCCCCCCTCCCCCCCCCCTCCCCCCTCCCCTCCCCTCCCCCCTCCCCCCCCTCCCCCTCCCCCCTCCCCCCCCCCTCCCCCCCTCTCCCTCCCCCCCTCCCCCCCTCCCCCCCCCCTCCCCCCCCTCCCCCCTCCCCCCCTCCTCCCCCCCCCCTCCCCCCCCTCCCCCCCCCCTCCTCCCCCCCTCCCCCTCCCCCCCCCCTCCCCCCCTCCCCCCCTCCCCCTCCCCCCCCCCTCCTCTCCCCCCCCTCCCCCCCCTCCCCCCTCACCTCCCCCCCCTCCCCTCCCCCCCCCTCCCCCCCCTCCCCCCCCTCCCCTCCCCCCCCCCTCCCTCCCCTCCCCCCTCCCCCCCCTCCCCCCCCCCTCCCCCCCCCCTCCCCCCCCCCTCCTCCCTCCCCCCCCCCTCCCCCCTCCCCCCCCCCTCCCCTCACCCCCCCTCCCCCCCCTCCCCCTCCCCCTCCTCCTCCCCCCCTCCCTCCCCCCCCTCCCCCCCTCCCCTCCCCTCTCCCCCTCCTCCCCCCTCTCTCTCCCCCCCCCCTCCCCCCTCCCCCCTCCCCCCCTCCCCCTCTCCCCCCCCCCTCCCCCTCCCCCCTCCCCCCCTCCCCCCCCTCCCCCCCCTCCCCCCCCTCTCCCCCCCCTCCCCTCCCCCCCCCCTCCCCCCCTCCCCCTCCCCCCTCCCCCCCCCCTCCCCCTCTCCCCCCCCTCCCCCCCCCCTCTCCCCCCCCCTCCCTCCCCCCTCCCCCCCTCCCCCTCCCCCCCCTCCCCCTCCCCCCCACTCCCCCCCCCTCCCCCCCCCCTCCCCCTCCCCCCCCCCACTCCCCCCCCCCTCCCTCCCCCCCCCCTCCCCCCCCTCCCCCTCCCCCCCCTCCCCTCCCCCCCCCCTCTCCCCCTCCCCCCCTCCCCCCCCTCCTCCCCCCTCTCCCCCCCCCTCTCCCCCCCCCCTCCCCCCCTCCCCCTCCTCCCCCCCCCCTCCCCCCCCTCCTCCCCCTCCCCCCCCTCCCCCCCCCCTCCCCCCCTCCCCCCCTCCTCCCCCCCCTCCCCCCCTCCCCCCCCTCCCCCCCCTCCCCCCTCCCTCCCCCCCCCCTCCCCCCTCCCCTCCCCCTCCCCCTCTCCCTCCCCTCCCCCCCCTCCCCCCCCTCCCCCCCCTCCCCTCCCCCTCCCCCCCCCTCTCCCCCCCCTCTCCCCTCCCCCCCCCCTCCCCCTCCCCTCCCCCTCCCCCCCCTCCCTCCCCCCCTCCCCCCCCCCTCTCCCCCCCCCCTCCCCTCTCCCCCCCCCCTCCCCCCCTCTCCCTCCCCCCCCTCCCCTCCCCCCTCCCCCCCCCCTCCCCCTCCCTCCCCCCCCCCTCCCCCCCCTCCCTCCCCCCCCTCCCCCTCCCCCCTCTCCCCTCCCCCCCTCTCCCCCCCCTCCCCCCTCCCTCCCCTCTCCCCCCCTCCCCCCCCTCTCTCTCCCCTCCCCCTCCTCCCCCCCCCTCCCCCCCTCCTCCCTCCCTCCCCCCCCCCTCCCCCCCCCCACCCCTCCCCCCCCCTCCCCTCCCCCCCCCTCCCCCCCCTCCCCCCCCCCTCCCCCTCCCCCCCCTCCCCCCCTCCCCCTCCCCCCCTCCCCCCCCTCCCCCCCCCCTCCTCCCTCCCCCCCTCCCCCCCCTCCCCCCTCCCCCCCCTCCTCTCCCCCCCCCCTCCCCCTCCCCCCCCCCTCCCTCCCCCCTCCCCCCCCCCTCCCCCCCCCCTCCCCTCCCCCCCCCCTCCCCCCCCCCTCCCCCCTCCCCCCCCTCCCCCCCCTCCCCCTCCCCCCCTCCCCCCCCTCTCCCCCCCCTCCTCCCCCTCCCCCCCTCCCCTCCCCCCCCACCCCCCCCTCCCCCCCCTCCCCCACCCCCCTCCCCTCCCCCTCTCCCCCCCCCCTCTCCCCTCCCCCTCCCCCCCTCCCCCCTCCCCCCCCCCCTCCCCCCCCTCCCCTCCCCCCTCCCCCCTCCCCCCCCCCTCCCCCCCCCCTCCCTCCCCCCCCTCTCCCCCCCTCCCCCCCCTCCCCTCCCCCCCTCCCCCCCCCCTCCCCCCCCTCCCCCCCCCCTCTCCCCCCTCCCCCCCCCCTCCCCTCCCCCCCCTCCCCCCCCCCTCCCTCCCCTCCCCCCCCCCTCCCCCCTCCCCCTCCCCCCCCTCCCTCCCCCCCCTCCCCCTCTCCCCCCCCCCTCTCCCCTCCCCCTCCCCCCTCTCCCCCCCTCTCCCCCCCCCCTCTCCCCCCCCTCCCCCCCCCCTCCCCCCCCCCTCCCCCCCCCCTCCCCTCCCCCCTCCCCCCCCTCTCCCCCCCTCCCCCTCTCCCCTCCCCCTCCCCCCCCCTCCCCCCCTCCCCCCTCCCCCTCCCCCCCCTCCCCCTCCCTCCCCCCCCTCCCCCTCCCCCCCCTCCCCCCCCCCACCCCCCTCCCCCCTCTCCCCCCCCCCTCCCCCCTCCCCTCCCCCCCCCCTCCCCTCCCCTCCCCCTCCCCCCCCCCTCCCCCCCCCCTCCCCCTCCCCTCTCCCCCCCCTCCCCCCCCTCCCCCTCCCCCCCCCCTCCCTCCCCCCCTCCCCCTCCCCCTCCCCCCCCCCTCCCCCCCCTCCCCTCTCTCTCCCCCTCCCCCCCCTCCCCTCCCCCCCTCCCCCCCCCCTCTCCCTCTCCTCCTCCCCCCCCCCTCCCCCCCCCCTCCCCCCCCCCTCTCCCCCCCCTCCCCCCTCCCCCTCCCCCCCCTCCCCCCCCTCCCCTCCTCCCTCCCCCCCTCTCCCCTCCCCCCCTCCCTCCCCCCCCTCCCCCCCTCCCCCCCCTCCCCTCTCCCTCCCCCTCTCCCCCCCCTCCCCCCCCTCCCCCCCCTCCCCCCCCTCCCTCCCCCCCCCCTCCCCCCCCTCCCCCCCCCCTCCCCCTCTCCTCCCCCCCCTCCCTCTCCCCCCTCCCCTCCCCCCCCCCTCCCCCCCCTCCCCCCCCCCTCCCCTCCCCCTCCCCCCCTCCCCCCCCTCCCCCCCTCCCCCTCTCCCCTCCCTCCCCCCCCTCCCCCCCTCCCCCCCTCCCCCCCCTCTCCCCCCTCCCTCCCCCCCCCCTCCCCTCTCCCCCCTCCTCTCCCCCCCTCTCCCTCCCCCCCCCCTCCCCCCCCCCTCCCTCCCCCCCCTCCCCCCCCCCTCTCCCCCCCCCCTCCTCCCCCCCCTCCCCCCTCCCCCCCCTCCCCCCCCTCCCCCCCCCTCCCCCCCTCCCTCTCCCCTCCCCCCCCTCCCCCCCCTCCCCCTCCCCCCCCTCCCCCCCCTCCCTCCCCCCCTCCTCCCCTCTCCCCCCCCCCTCCCCCTCCCCCTCCCCCCCCCTCCCCCCTCCCCCCCCCCTCCCCCCCCCCTCCCCCCCCTCCCTCTCCCCCTCCCTCTCCCCCCCCTCCCCCCCCTCTCCCTCCCCCCTCCCCCCCTCTCCCCCCCCTCCCCCCCCCCTCCCTCTCCCCCCCTCCCCCTCCCCCCTCCCCCCCCTCCCCTCCTCCCCCCCTCCCCCCCCTCCCTCCCCCCCCCCTCCCCCCCCTCCCCCCTCTCCCCTCCCCCCCTCTCCCCCCTCCCCTCCCCCCCCTCCCCCCTCCCCCCCCCCTCTCCCTCCCCCCTCCCCCCTCACCCCCCCCTCCCCCCCCTCTCCCCCCCCTCCCCCCCCCTCCCCCCCACCCTCCCCCCTCCCCCCCCTCCCCCCCCCCTCCCCCCCCTCCCCCCTCTCCCCCCCCTCCCCCCTCCCCCCCTCCCCTCCCCCCCCCCTCCCCCCCCTCCCCCTCCCCCCCCTCCCCCCCCCCTCCCCTCCCCCCCTCTCCCCCTCCCCCCCCTCCCCCCCCCTCCCCTCCCCCCCTCCCCCCCCTCCCTCCCCCACCCCCTCTCCCCCCTCTCCCCCCCCTCCCCCCCCCCTCCCTCCCCCCCCTCTCCCCCCCCTCTCCCCCCCCCCTCCCCCTCTCTCTCCCCCTCCCCCCCTCCCCCCCCCCTCCCCCCCTCTCCCCCCCCTCCCCCCCCCCTCCCCCCCCCCTCCCCCCTCCCCCTCCCCCCCTCCCCCCCCTCCCCCCCCCCTCCCTCCCCCCCCTCCCCCCCTCCCTCCTCCCCCCTCCCCCTCCTCCCCCCCCTCCCCCCCCCCTCCCCCCTCCCCCCCCCCTCCCCTCCCCCCCCTCCCCCTCCCCTCCCCCTCTCCCCCCTCCCCCCCTCCCCCTCCCCCCCCTCCCTCCCCCCCCTCCCCCCCTCCCCCTCTCCCCCCTCTCCCTCCCCCCTCCCCTCCCCCCCCTCCCCTCCCCCCCCTCCCTCCCCCCCCTCCCCCCCCCCTCCCCCCCCCCTCCCCCCCCCCTCCCCCCCCCCTCCCCCTCTCCCCCCCCTCCCCCCCCTCCCCTCCCCCCCCCCTCCCCCCTCCTCTCCCCCCCCCCTCCCCTCCCCCTCCCCTCCCCCTCCCCTCTCCCCCCCCCCTCCCCCCCCTCCCCCCCCTCCCCCCCCTCCCCCCCCCCTCTCCCCCTCCCCTCCCCTCCCCCCCTCTCCTCCCCCCCCTCCCCTCTCCCCCTCCCCCCCTCCCCTCCCCCCCCTCTCCCCTCTCCCCTCCCCCCTCCCCCCTCTCCCCCCCTCCCCCCCCCCTCCCCCTCCCCTCCCCCCCCTCTCCTCCCCCCCTCCCCCCTCCCCTCCCCCCCTCCCCCTCCCCCTCCCCCCCCCCTCTCCCCCCTCCCCCCCCCCTCCCCCCCTCCCCCCCCCTCCCCCCCCCCTCCCCCCCTCCCCCCTCCCCCCCCCCTCCCCCCCCTCCCCCCCCTCCCCCTCCCTCCCCCCCCCTCCCCCCCTCTCCCTCCCCCCCCTCTCCCCCTCTCCCCCCCCCCTCTCCCCCCTCCTCCCCCTCCCCTCCCCCCCCTCCCCCCTCCCCCCCCCCTCTCCCCCCTCTCCCCCCCCCCTCCCCTCATCCCTCTCTCTCCCCTCCCCTCCCCCCCTCCCCCCCCACCCCTCCCTCCCCCCCCTCCCTCCCCCCCCTCCCCCCCCTCCCCCCCCCCTCCCCCCCTCCCCCCCCTCCCTCTCCCCCCCCTCTCCCCCCCCCCTCCCCTCCCCCCCCCTCCCCCCCCCCTCCCCCCTCTCCCCCCCCTCCCCCTCTCTCCCCCCCCCCTCCCCTCCCCCCCCTCCCCCCTCCCCCCCTCCCCCCCCTCCCCCCTCCCCTCTCCCCCCCCTCCCCCCCCTCTCCCCCCCCCTCCCCCTCCCCCCCCTCCCCCCCCCCTCCCCCTCCCCCCCCCCTCCCCCCCCCCTCCCCCCTCTCCCCCCCCCCTCTCTCTCTCCCCCCCCTCCCCCCCCCCTCTCCCCCCCCCCTCCCCCCCTCCCCCCCCTCCCCCCTCCCTCCTCCCCCCCCCCTCCTCTCCCCCTCTCCCCCCCCCCTCCCCCCCCTCCCCCCCCTCTCCCCCTCCCCTCCCCCCTCCCCCTCCCCCCCCCCTCCCCCCCCCCTCCCCCCCCCCTCTCCCCCCCCTCCCCCCCTCCTCCCCCCCCTCCCCCCCCCTCTCCCCCCCTCCCCCCCCCCTCCCCCCCCTCCCCCCCCCCTCCCTCCCCCCTCCCCTCTCCCCCCTCCCCCCTCCCCCCCCCCTCTCCCCCCTCCCCCCTCCCCTCCCCTCCCCCTCCCCCCCCCCTCCCCCCCCTCTCCCCCCTCTCCCCCCCCCTCCCCCTCCCCCCCTCCCCCCCCTCCCCCCCCTCCCCCTCCCCCCCCTCTCTCCCCCCCTCCCCCCTCTCCTCCCCCCCCCCTCCCCCCCCCCTCTCCTCCCCCCCCTCTCCCCCTCTCCCCCCCCCCTCCCCCCCCTCCCCCCCTCCCCTCCCCCCCCCCTCCCCCCCCTCTCTCTCTCCCCCTCCCCTCCCCCCCCTCTCTCCCCCCCTCTCCCCCTCCCCCCCCCCTCCCCTCCCTCCCCCCCCTCCCCCCCCTCCCCCCCCCCTCTCTCTCCTCCCCCTCCCCCCCCTCCCCCCCCCCTCTCCCCTCTCCTCCCCCCCCCTCCCCCCCCTCCCTCCCCCCCTCCCCCCTCTCCCCCCCCTCCCCCCCCCCTCCCCCCCCTCTCCCCTCCCCCCCTCCCCCCCCTCCCCCTCCCCCCCCTCCCCTCCCCCTCCCCCTCCTCCCCCCCCTCCCCCCCCCCTCCCCTCCCCCCCTCTCCCCTCTCCCCCCCCCTCCCCTCCCCCCTCCCCCCCCCCTCCCCCCCCCCTCTCCCCCCCCCCTCCCCCCCCTCTCCCCCCCCCCTCCCCCCCCCCTCCCCCCCCCCTCCCCCCCTCTCCCCCCTCCCTCCCCCCCCTCCCCCCTCCCCTCCCCCCCCCTCTCCCCTCCCCCTCCCTCCCCCCCCACCCCCCCCCCTCCCCCCCCCCTCTCTCTCTCCTCCCCTCCCCCCCTCCCTCTCCCCCCCTCCCCCCCCTCCCCTCCCCCCCCCCTCCCCCCCTCCCCCCCCCTCCCCCTCCCCCCCTCCCCTCCCTCCCCCCCCTCTCCCCCCCCTCCCCCCCCCCTCCCCCCCCTCCCCCCCTCCCCCCCTCCCCCCCCTCCCCCCCCCCCCTCTCTCCCCCCCCTCCCTCTCCCCCTCCCCCCCCCCTCCCTCTCCCCCCCCTCCCCCCCCTCCCCCCCTCTCCCCCCCTCCCCCCCCTCCCCCCCCCCTCCCCCCCCCCTCCCCCCCCTCCCCCCCCTCACCCCCCCTCCCCCCCCTCTCCCCCCCTCTCCCCTCCCCCTCCCCCCCCCCTCCCCCCCCTCTCCCCCTCCCCCCCCCCTCCCCCCTCTCCCCCCTCTCTCTCCCTCCCCCCCCTCCCCTCCCCCCCCTCCCCTCCCTCCCTCCCCCCCCTCTCCCCCCCTCCCCCCCTCCCCCCCCCCTCCCCCCTCTCTCCCCTCCCCCCCCTCCCCCCCCTCCCCCCCCCCTCCTCTCCCCCCCCTCCCCTCTCCCCTCCCCCCCCCCTCCCCCCCCTCCCCCCCCTCTCCCCCTCCCCCCCCTCTCTCCCCCCCCTCCCCCCCCCCTCTCCCCTCCCCCCCCCCTCCCCCCCCTCCCCCCCTCCCCCTCCCCCCCCCTCCCCCTCCCCCCCCTCCCCCCCCCCTCCCCTCTCTCTCTCCCCCCCGCTCCCCCCCCTCCCCCCCCCCTCCCCCCCCTCCCCCCTCCCCTCCCCCCTCTCCCCCCCCTCCCCCCCCTCCCCCCCCTCTCCCCCCCCCCTCTCCCCCCTCCCCCTCCCCTCCCCCCCCTCTCTCCCCCCTCCCTCCCCCCCCTCCCCCCTCCCCCCCCCCTCCTCCCCTCCCCCCCCCCTCCCCCCCTCCCCCCCCTCCCCCTCCCCCCCCCTCCCCCCCCTCCCTCTCTCTCTCCCCCCCCCTCCCCCCCCTCTCCCCCCCCCCTCCCCCCCCCCTCCCCCTCCCCCCCCCCTCCCCCCTCTCCCCCCTCCCCCCCTCCTCCCCCCCCCCTCCCCTCCCCCCCCTCCTCCCCTCCCCCTCTCCCCCCTCCCCCCCCTCTCCCCTCCCCCCCCTCCCCCCCCTCCCCCCCCTCCCTCCCCCCCCTCCCCCCCCCCTCCCCCCCCTCCCCCCTCTCCCCCCCCCTCTCCCCCCCCCCTCCCCCCCCCCTCCCCCCCCCCTCCCCCCCCTCCCTCCCCCCCCCCTCCCTCCCCCCTCCCCCCCCCTCCCCCCCCCCTCCCCCCCCTCCCCCCCCCCTCTCTCCCCCCCCCCTCTCTCTCTCCCCCCCCTCCCCCCCCCCTCCCCTCCCCCCCTCCCCCCCCTCTCTCTCCCCTCTCCCTCCCCTCCCCCCCCCCACCCTCCCCCCCCTCTCCCCTCTCCCCCCCCCTCCCCCCCCCCTCCTCCCCCCCCTCTCCCCCTCCCCCCCCTCCCTCTCCCCCCCCCCTCCCCCCCCTCCCCCCCCCCTCCCCCCCCTCCCCCCCCCCTCACCCCCCCCCTCCCCCCTCTCCCCCTCCCTCTCCCCCCCTCCCCTCCCCCCCCTCCCCCCCCTCCCCCCCCCCTCCCCCCCCCCTCCCCCTCTCCCCCCCCCTCCCCCCCCCTCCCCCCCCTCCCTCCCTCTCCCCCCCCTCCCCCTCCCCCCCCTCCCCCCCCTCCCCCCTCCTCTCCTCCCCCCCTCCCCCCCCTCCCCCCCCCCTCTCCCCCCCCCTCCCCCCCCTCTCCCCCACCCCCTCCCTCTCCTCCCCCCCCTCTCCCCCCCCCCTCTCCCCCCTCCCCCCCCTCTCCCCCCCCCTCTCCCCCCCCCCTCCCCCCCCCCTCCCCCCCTCCCCCCCCTCCCCCCCTCCCCCCTCCCCTCTCCCCTCCCCCCCCCTCCCCCCCTCCCCTCCCCCCCCCCTCCCTCCCCCCCCTCTCTCCCCTCCCCCCCTCTCCCCTCCCCCCCCCTCCCCCTCTCCCCCTCTCCCCCTCCCCCCCCTCCCCCCCTCTCCCTCCCCCCCCTCCCCCTCCCCCCCCTCCCCCCCTCCCTCCCCCCCCCTCCCCCCCTCCCCCCCTCCCCCCCCTCCCCCCCCCCTCTCCCCCCCCTCCCCCCCTCTCTCTCTCTCCCCCCCCCTCCCCCCCCCCTCCCCCCTCCTCCCCCCTCCCCCTCCCCCCCCTCCCCCCTCCCCCTCCCTCCCCCCCCCCTCCCCCCCCTCCCCTCCTCTCTCCCCCCCTCCCCCCTCCCCCCCCCCTCCCCCTCTCCCCCCCCTCCCCCCCTCCCCCCCCCTCCCCCCCCTCTCCCCCTCCCCTCCCCCCCCCCTCCCTCTCCCCCCCCTCCCCCCCTCCCCTCCCCCCCCCTCCCCCCTCCCCCCTCCCCCTCTCCCCTCTCCCCCCCCTCCCCCCTCTCCCTCCCCCCCTCCCCCCCCTCCCCTCCCCCCCTCCCCCCCCTCCCCCCCCTCCCTCCCCTCCTCTCCCCCCCTCTCCCCCCCCCCTCCCCCCCCCCTCCCCCCTCCTCCCCCTCCCCCTCCCTCTCCCTCCCCCCTCCCCCCCCCCTCCCCCCCCTCCCCCCTCCCCCCCTCCCCCCCCTCCCCCCCCTCTCCCCCCCTCCCCCCTCCCCCCCCTCCCCCTCTCCCCCCCCTCCCCTCCCCCCTCTCCCTCCCCCCCCTCCCCCCCCCCTCCCCCCTCCCCCCCCTCTCCCCCCTCCCCCCCCCCTCCCCCCCCCCTCCCCCCTCCCCCCCTCCCCTCCCCCCCCCCTCCCCCCCCCCTCCCCCCTCCCCCCTCCCCCCCCCCTCCCCCCCCCCTCCCCTCCCCCCTCCCTCCCCCCCTCCCCCCCCTCCCCCCCTCCTCTCCCCCCCCCCTCCCCCCCTCCTCCCCCTCCCCCCCCTCCCCCCCCTCCTCCCCCCCCCCTCCCCCCTCCCCCCCTCCCCCCCCTCCCCCTCCCCCCCTCCCTCCCCCCCCCCTCCCCCTCCCCCCCCCCTCCCTCCCCCCTCCCCCCCCTCCCCTCCCCCTCCCCCCCCTCTCCCTCTCCCCCTCCCCCCCCCCTCCCCCCCCTCTCCCCTCCCCCCCCCCTCCCCCCCCTCCCCTCCCCTCCCCCCCCTCCTCCCCTCCCCCTCCCTCCCCCCTCCCTCCCCCCCCTCCCCCCCCCCTCCCCCCTCCCCCCCCTCCCCCCCCCCTCCCCCCCCCCTCCCCCTCTCCCCCCCTCCCCCTCCCCCCCTCCCCCCTCCCCCCCCCCTCCCCCCCTCCCCCCCCCCTCCCCTCCCCCCTCCCCCCCCTCCCTCCCCCTCCCCCCCCTCTCCCCCTCCCCTCCTCCCCCCCTCTCCCTCCCCCCCCCCTCCCCCTCCCCCCCTCCCCCCCCCCTCCCCCCCTCCCCTCCCCCCCTCCCTCTCCCCCCCCCCTCCCCCCCCTCCCCCCCCTCCCCCCCTCCCCCCCCTCCCCTCCCCTCCCCCCTCCCCCCCCTCCCCCCCCCCTCCCCCCCTCCCCCCTCCTCCCCCTCCCCCCCCCCTCCCCCTCCCCCCCCTCCCCCCCCTCCTCCCCCCCCCCTCCCCTCCCCCCCCTCCCCCCCCTCCCCCCCCTCCCTCCCCCCCTCCCCCCCCCTCCCCCTCCCCCCCCTCCCCCTCCCTCCCCCCCCCCTCCCCCCCCTCCCCCCCCTCCCCTCCCCCCCTCTCCCCCCCCCCTCCCTCCCCCCTCCCCCCCCCCTCCTCCCCTCCCCCTCCCCCTCCTCCCTCCCCCCCCTCCCCCCCCTCCCCCCTCCCCCCCCTCCCTCCCCCCCTCCCCCCCCTCCCCTCCCCCCCCCCTCCCCCCCCCCTCCCCTCCCCCCCTCCCCCCCCCCTCCCCCCCCTCTCCCCTCCCCCCCCTCCCCCCCCCCTCCCCCTCCCCCCTCTCCCTCCCCCCTCCCCCCCCTCCCTCCCCCCCCCTCCCTCCCCCCCCCCTCCCCTCCCTCCCCCCCCCCTCCCCCCCCCCTCCCCCCCCCCTCCCCCTCCCCCCCCTCCCCCCCCTCTCCCCCCCCCCTCCCCCCTCCCCCTCCCCCCCCTCCCCTCTCCCCCCCTCCCTCCCCCCCTCCCCCCCCCCTCCTCCCCCTCCCCCCCCCCTCCCCTCCCCCCTCCCCTCCCCCCCCCCACCCTCCCTCCCCCCTCCTCCCCCCCCCCTCCCCCCCCCCTCCCCCCCCTCTCCCCCCCCTCCCCCCCCCCTCCCCCCCCTCTCCCCCCCCCCTCCCCCCCCCCTCCCCCCCCTCCCCCCCTCCCCCCCTCCCTCCCCCCCTCCCCTCCCCCTCCCCCCCTCCCTCCCCCTCTCCCCCCCCTCCCCCTCCCCCCCCTCCCCCCCCCTCCCCCCCCCCTCCCCTCCCCCCCCCCTCCCTCTCCCCTCCCCCCCTCCCCCCCCCCTCCCCCCCCTCCCCCTCCTCCCCCTCCCCCCCCTCCCCCCCCTCCCCTCCCTCCCCCCCCTCCCCCTCCTCCCCCTCCCCCCCCCCTCCCCCTCCCTCCCCCCCCCCTCCCCCCCCTCTCTCTCCCCCCCCCTCCCCCTCCCCCTCCCCCTCCTCCCCCTCTCCCCCCCCTCCTCTCCCCCTCCCCCTCCCCTCCCCCCCCCCTCCCTCTCCCCCCCTCCCCCCCCCTCCCCCTCTCCCCCCCTCTCCCCCCTCCCCTCCCCCCCCTCTCTCTCCCCCCTCCCCCCCCTCCCCCCCCCCTCCCCTCCCCCCTCCCCCCCCCTCCCCCCCCCCTCCCCCCCCCCTCCCCCCCCTCTCCCCTCCCCCCCTCCCCCCCCCCTCCCCCCCTCCCTCCCCCCCCCCTCCTCTCCCCCTCCCCCCCCTCCCCCCCTCCCCTCCCCCTCCCCCCCCTCTCCCCCTCCCCCCCTCCCTCCTCCCCCTCCCCTCCCCCCCCCCTCCCCCTCCCCCCCCTCCCCCCCCCTCCCCCCCCCTCCCCCCCCTCCCCCCCCTCTCCCCTCCCCCCCCCTCCCCCCCCTCCCTCTCCCCCCCCTCCCCCCCTCTCCCCCCCCCCTCTCTCCCCCCCCCCTCCCCCCCCCCTCCCCCCCCTCCCCTCCCCCCCTCCCCTCCCCCCCTCCCCCCTCCCCTCCCCCCCCCCTCCCCCCCCCCTCCCCCCCCCCTCCCCCCCCTCCCCCCCCCCTCTCCCTCTCCCCTCCCCCCCTCTCCCCCCCCCCTCCCCCCCCTCCCCCCCCTCCCCTCTCTCTCCCCCCCTCCTCCCCCCCCCCTCCCTCCCCCCCCCCTCCCCCCTCCCTCCCCCCCTCCCCCCCTCCCCCCCTCCCCCCCCTCTCCCCCCCTCCCCCCCCTCCCCCCCCTCCCCCCCCCCTCCTCTCCCCTCCCCTCCCTCCCCCCCCCCTCCCCTCCCTCCCCCCCTCCCCCCCCTCTCCCCCCCCTCCCCTCTCCTCCCCCCCCTCCCCCCCTCCCCCCCTCCCCCCCTCCCCCCTCCCCCCCTCCCCCCCCTCCCCCCCCCCTCCCCTCCCCCCCCCCTCCCCCCCCCTCCCCTCCCCCCCCTCCCTCCCCCCCCTCCCCCCCCTCCCCTCCCCCTCCCCCCCCTCCTCCCCCCTCCCCCCCCCTCCCCCTCCCCCCTCCCCCCCCTCCCTCCCCCTCCCCCCCCCCTCCCCCCTCCCCCTCTCCCCCCCCCCTCCCCCTCCCCCCCCTCCCCCTCCCCCCTCCCTCCCCCCCCTCCCTCCCCCCCCTCCCCCCCTCCCCCCCCCCTCCCCCTCTCCCTCCCCCCCCCCTCCCTCCCCCTCACCCCTCCCCCTCCCCCCCCTCCCCCCCTCCCTCCCCCCCCTCCCCCCCTCCCCCCCCCCTCTCCCCCCCTCCCCCCCCCTCCCCCTCCCCCCTCTCCCCTCCCCCCCTCCCTCCCCCCCTCTCCCCTCCCCTCCCTCCCCCCTCTCCTCCCCCCTCCCCCCTCTCCCCCCCCCCTCCCCCCCTCCCCCCCCTCCCCCCCTCCCCTCCTCCCCTCCCCTCTCCCCCCCCTCCCCCTCCCCCCTCCCCCCCCCCTCCCCCCCTCCCCCCCCCTCCCCCCCCTCCCCCCCCTCCCCCCCCTCCCCTCCCCCCCTCCCCCTCCCTCCCCTCTCCCCCCCTCCCCTCCCCCCCCCCTCCCCCCTCTCTCCCCCCCCCTCCCCCCCCTCCCTCCCCCCCCCCTCCCCCCCCTCCCCCCCTCCCCCTCCCCCCCTCCCCCCCTCCCCTCCCTCCTCCCCCCCTCCCCCTCCCCCCCCTCCCCCCCTCCCTCTCCCCTCTCTCTCCCTCCCCCCCCTCCCCCCCCCCTCCCCCCCCCCTCCCCCCCCTCCCTCCCCCCCCCCTCCCCCCTCCCTCCCCCCCTCTCCCCTCCCCCCCCCCTCCTCCCTCCCCCCTCCCCCCCCCCTCCCCCCTCCCCCCCCCCTCCCCCTCCCCCCCCTCCCCTCCCCCCCTCCCCTCCCCCTCCCCCCCCCCTCCCCCCCCTCCCCCCCTCCCCCCTCCCCCCCTCCCCCCCTCCCTCCCCCCCCTCCCCCTCCCCCCCTCCCTCCCCCCCCCCTCCCCCCCTCCCCTCCCCCCCCTCCCCCCCCCCTCCCCCTCCCTCCCCCCCCTCCCTCCCCCTCCCCCCTCCCCCCCTCCCCCCCCTCCCCCCCCTCTCCCTCCTCCCCCTCCCCCCCCTCCCTCTCCCTCCCCCCCCCCTCTCCCCCCCTCCCCCCCCCCTCCCCTCCTCCCCCTCCCCCTCCCCCCCTCCCCCCCCTCCTCCCCCCCCCCTCCCCCCCCTCTCCCCCCCTCCCCCCCTCCCCCCCCTCCCCCCCTCCTCCCTCCCCCCTCCCCCCCCTCCCCCCCCTCCCCCCTCCCCTCCCCCTCTCCCCCCCCTCCCTCCCCCCCCCTCCCCCCCTCCCCCCCCTCCCCCCCTCCCCCCCCTCCCCCCCCTCCCCCCCTCCTCCCCCCCCTCTCCCTCCCCCCCCTCCCCCCCCTCCCCCCCCCCTCCCTCCCCCCTCCCCCCCCTCCCCCCCCTCCCCCCCCCTCCCCTCCTCCCCCCCCCCTCCCCCCCTCCTCCCCCCTCCCCCCCCTCCCCTCCCTCTCCCCCCCCCCTCCCCTCCCCCCCTCCCCTCCCCCTCCCCCCCTCCCCCCCCTCTCCCCCTCCCCCCCTCCCCCCCTCCCCCCCCCTCCTCCCCCCCCCCTCCTCCCCCCCCTCCCCCCCTCCCCCTCCCCTCCCCCTCTCCCCCCCCTCTCCCCCCTCCCCTCCCCTCTCCCCCCCCCCTCCCTCCCCCCCTCCCCTCCCCCCCTCTCCCCCCCTCCCCCCTCCCTCCCCCCCTCCCCCCTCCTCCCCTCCCCCCCCTCCCTCCCCCCCCCCTCCCCTCCCCCCCTCTCCCCTCCTCCCCCCCCCCTCCCTCCCCCCCCCTCCCCCCCTCCCCTCCCCCCTCCCCCCCCTCCTCCCCCCCCCCTCCCCCCCCTCCCTCCCCCCTCCCCCCCCTCCCCCCCCCTCCCCCTCCCCCCCCTCCCCTCCTCTCCCCCTCCCCCCCCTCCCTCCCCCCCCTCTCCCCCCCCCCTCCCCTCCCTCCCCCTCCCCCCCTCCCCCCCCTCCCCCCCTCCCTCTCCCCTCCCCCCCTCCCCCTCCCCCCCCCCTCCCCCCCTCCCCCCCTCTCCCCCTCCCCCCCCTCCCCCTCCCCCCCTCCCCCCTCCCCCTCTCCCCTCCCCTCTCCCCCCCCCCTCCCCTCCCCCCCCCCTCCCCCCCTCCCCCCCCTCCCCTCCCCCCCCCCTCCCCCCCTCCCCCCCTCCCCCTCCCCCCCCTCCCCCCCCCCTCCCCCTCCCCCCCCTCCCCCTCCCCCCCCCCTCCCTCTCTCCCTCTCTCTCCCCCCTCCCCCCCCCTCCCCCTCCCCCCCCCCTCCCCTCCCCTCTCCCCCCCTCCTCCCTCCCCCTCCCCCCCCTCTCCCTCTCCCCCCCCTCCCCCCCCTCCCCCCCCTCCCCCTCCCCCCCTCTCCCCCCCTCCCCCTCCCCCCCCTCCTCCCCCCCCCCTCCCCCCCCTCTCCCCCCCTCCCCCCCCCCTCCCCCTCCCCCCCCCTCTCCCCTCCCTCCCCCCCTCTCCCCCCCCTCTCCCCCCCCCCTCCCCTCCCCCCCCTCCCCCCTCCCCCCCCTCCCCCCCCTCCCCTCCCCTCCCCCCCTCCCCCCCTCCCTCTCCCCCCCCTCCCCCCTCCCCCCTCCCTCCCCCCCCCCTCTCCCCTCCCCCCCCTCCCCCTCCCCCCCCTCCCCCCCCCCTCCCCCTCTCCCCTCCCCCCCTCCCCCTCCCTCCCCCCCCTCCCCCCTCCCCCCCCCCTCCCCCCCCTCCCCCCTCCCCTCCCCCCCCCCTCCCCCCCCTCCCCCTCCCCCCCTCCCCCCCCTCCTCCCCCTCCCCCCCTCTCCCCCCTCCCCCCCCCCTCCCCCCCCCCTCCCCCCCTCCTCCCCTCCCCCCCCCCTCCCCTCTCCTCCCCCCCTCCCCCCCCCCTCCCCCCCTCTCCCCCCCCTCCTCCCCCCCCTCCCCCCCTCCCCCCTCCCCCCACCCCCCCTCCCCCCCCCCTCCCCCTCTCCCCCCCCCTCTCCCCCCCCCCTCCCCCCCCCTCCCCCCCCCCTCCCCCTCCCCCCCCCCTCCCCTCCCCCCCCCCTCCTCCCTCCCCCCTCCCCCCCCCCTCCCTCTCCCCCCCTCCCCCTCCCCCCTCCCCCTCCCCCCCCTCCCCTCCCCCCCCCCTCCCCCCCCCCTCCTCCCCCCCCTCTCCCCCCCCTCCCCCCCCCTCCCCCCTCTCCCCCCCCCCTCCCTCCCCCCCCCTCCCCCCCCTCCCCCCTCCCCCCCCCCTCCCCCCCCTCCCCCCCCCCTCCCTCCCCCCCCCCTCCCCCCTCCCCCCTCTCCCTCCCCCCCTCTCCCCTCCTCTCCCCCCCCTCTCTCTCCCCCCCTCCCCTCCCCCCCCTCCCCCCCTCCCCCCCCTCCCCCCTCCCCCCCTCCCCCCCCCCTCCTCCCCTCCCCCCCCTCCCCCCCCCCTCCTCTCCCCCCCCTCCCCTCCCCCCCTCCCCCCCCTCCCCCCTCCCCTCCCCCCCCTCTCCCCTCCCCCCCCCCTCCCCCCCCCCTCTCCCCCCCTCCCTCCCCCTCCCCCCCCCCTCCCCCCCCCCTCCCCTCCCCCCTCCCCCTCTCCCCCCCCTCCTCCCCCCCCTCCTCCCCCCCCCTCCCCTCCCCCCCCTCCCTCTCCCCCTCCCCCCCCTCCCCCCCCTCCCCTCCCCCCCTCCCCTCCCCCCCCCCTCCCCCCCCCCTCTCCCCCCCCTCCCCTCCCCCTCCCCCTCCCCCCCCCCTCCCCCCTCCCCCCCCTCCCCCCCCCCTCTCCCCCTCCCCCCCTCCCTCCCCTCCCTCCCCCCTCCCCCCCCCCTCCCCTCCCCCCCCTCTCCCCCTCCCCCCTCCCCCCCCTCTCCTCCCCCCCTCCCCCCCCTCCCTCTCTCTCCCCCCCCCTCCCCCCCCTCCCCCCTCCCCCTCCCCCCCCTCTCCCCCCCCTCTCCCCCCCCCCTCTCCCTCCCCCCCCTCTCCCCCTCTCCCCCCCCTCCCCCCCCCTCCCCTCCCCCCCCTCCCCCCCCTCCCTCCCCCCCCCCTCCCCCCTCCCCCCTCCCCTCCCCCCCCTCTCCCCCTCCCCCCCCCCTCCCCCCCCTCCCCCCCCTCCCCCCCCCCCCTCCCCCCCTCCCCCCCCCCTCCCTCCCCCCCTCCCCCCCCCTCTCCCCCCCCCTCTCCCCCCCCCCTCCCCCCCTCCCCCCCTCCCCCCCCCTCCCCCCCCCCTCCCCCCCCCTCCCCCCCCTCCCCCCTCCCCCCCCTCCCTCCCCCCCTCCCCCTCCCCCCCCTCCCCCCCTCCCTCCCCCCCTCCCCCCCTCTCCCTCCCCCTCCCCCCCCTCCCCCCCTCCCCCTCCCCCTCCCCCTCTCCCCCCCCTCCCCCCCCCTCCCCCCCCCCTCCCCCCCCCCTCCCCCTCCCCTCCCCTCCCCCCCTCCCCCCCCTCCCCCCCTCTCCCCCCCCCCTCTCCCCCCCCCCTCTCCCCTCTCCCCTCCCCCCCCTCCCCTCCCCCCTCCCCCTCCCCCCCCTCCTCCTCCCCCCCTCTCCCTCCCCCCCCCTCCCCCCCCCTCCCCCCCCCCTCTCCCCCTCCCCCCCCTCCCCTCCCCCCCCCCTCTCTCTCTCCCCCCTCCCCCCTCCCCCCCCTCCCCTCTCCCCCCCCCCTCCCCCCCTCCCCCCCCCCTCTCCCCCCCCCCTCCCCCCCCTCCCCCCCCTCCCCCCTCCCCCCCCTCCCCTCCCCCCCTCTCCCTCCCCTCCCCCCCCCCTCTCCCCCCCCCCTCCTCCTCCCCCTCCCCCCCCTCCCCCCCCCTCCCCCCCCCCTCTCCCCCCCTCCCCCCCCTCCCTCTCTCCCCCCCCCCTCCCCCCCCTCCCCCCCCTCTCCCCCCCCCTCCCCCCCCTCCCCTCCCCCCCCTCCCCCCCCCCTCCCCCCCCTCCCCCCCTCCCCCCCCTCCCCCTCTCTCTCCCTCCCCCCCTCCCCCCCCCCTCCCCCCCCTCCCCCCCCCTCCCCCCTCCCCCTCCCCCCCTCCCCCCCCCTCTCCCCCTCCCCCCCCCCTCCCCCCCTCCTCCCCCCCCTCCCCCCCCCCTCCCTCCCCCCCCTCCCCCCTCCCTCCCCCCTCCCCCTCCCCCCTCCTCCCCCCCTCCCCCCCCTCCCCCCCCTCCCTCCCCTCTCCCCCTCCCCCCCCCCTCCCCCCCCCCTCTCCCCCCCTCCCCTCCCCCCCCCCTCTCCCCCTCCCCCCCTCCCCCCCCTCCCCCCCCCTCCCCCCCTCCCCTCCTCCCCTCTCCCCCCCCCCTCCCCCTCCCCCCCTCCCCCCTCCCCCCCCTCTCTCTCCCCCCCTCCCCCTCCCCCCCCTCCCCCCTCTCCCCTCCCCCCCCCTCCCCCCCTCCCCCCCCCCTCTCCCCTCCCCCCCCTCCCCTCCCTCCCCCCCCCCTCCCCCCCTCCCCCTCCCCCTCCCCCCCCTCCCCCCCCTCCCTCCCCCTCCCCCCCCCCTCTCCCCCTCCCCCCCCCCTCCCCCCCCCCTCCCCCCCCCCTCCCCCCCTCTCCCCCCCCCCTCCCCCCCTCCCCCCCCCCTCCCCCCCCCCTCCCCTCCCCCCCCCCTCCCCCCCCCCTCTCCCCCCCTCCCTCCCTCCCCCCCCCCTCCCCCCCCCTCCCCCCCCTCCCCCCCCCCTCCCCCCCTCTCCCCCCCCTCCCCCCTCCCCTCCCCCCTCCCCCCCCTCCCCCCTCTCTCTCCCCCCCCTCCCCCCCCTCCCCTCTCCCCCCCCCCTCCCCCTCCCCTCCCCCTCCCCCCCCCCTCTCCCCTCCTCCCCCCCCTCTCCCCTCTCTCCCCCTCCCCCTCCCCCTCCCCCCCCTCCCCCCCCCCTCCCCCCCCTCCCCCCCCCCTCCTCCCCCCCTCCCCCTCTCCCCCCCCTCCCCCCTCCCCCCCCCCTCCCCCCCCTCTCCCCCTCCCCCCCCCCTCCTCCCCCCCCTCCCCCCTCCCCCCCCTCCCTCCCCCCCTCCCCCCCCCCTCCCCTCCCCCCCCCCTCCCCCCCTCCCTCTCTCTCCCCCTCCCCCCCCCCTCCCCCCTCCCTCCCCCCTCCCCCCCCCCTCTCCCCCCTCCCCCCCCCCTCCTCCCCCCCCCCTCCCCCCCCTCCCCCCCCCCCCCCTCCCCCTCCCCCTCCCCTCTCCCCCCCCTCCCCCCCTCCCCCCTCCCCCCCCTCTCCCCCCCTCCCCCCCCTCCCTCTCCCCCCCCCCTCCCCCCCCCTCCTCCCCCTCCCCCCCCTCCCCCTCCCTCTCCCCCCCCCCTCCCCCCCCCCTCTCCCCCTCTCTCTCTCTCCCCCCCCTCCCCCCTCCCCCTCCCCCCCCCCTCCCCCCCCTCCCACCCCCTCCCCCCCCCCTCCTCTCCCCCCCCTCTCCCCCCTCCCCCCCCTCCCCCTCCCCCCCCCTCCCCCCCCTCCTCCCCCCCCCCTCCCTCTCCCCCCCCTCCCCCCCTCCCTCCCCCCCCCCTCTCCCCCCTCCCCCCCCTCCCCCCCTCCCCCCCTCCCCCCCCCTCCCCCTCCCCCCCTCTCCCCCCCCTCCCCCTCCCCCCCCCCTCCTCTCTCCCCCCCCCCTCCCCTCCCCCCCCCCTCTCCTCCCCCCTCTCTCTCCCCCCCCTCCCCCCCTCCCCCCCCCCTCTCCCCCCTCCCCCTCTCCCCCCCCCCTCCCCCCCTCCCTCCCCCCCTCCCCCCCCTCTCCTCCCTCCCCCCTCCCCCCCCCCTCTCCCCCCCCTCCCCCCCCTCCCCCTCTCCCCCCCCTCTCTCCCCCCCCTCCCCCCCCTCTCCCCCCCCTCCCCCCCCCCTCCCCCTCTCTCCCCTCTCCCCCCCCCTCCCCTCTCCCCCCCCCCTCCCCCTCCCCCCCCCCTCCCCCCCCTCCCCCCCTCCCCCCCCCCTCCCCCCCCTCTCCCCCCCCTCCCCCCCCTCCTCCCCCCCCCCTCTCTCTCCCCTCCCCCCCCTCCCCCCCCCCTCCCCCTCCTCCCCCTCTCCTCTCCCCCCCCCCTCTCCCTCCCCCCCCTCCCCCCCCCTCCCCCCCCTCTCCCCCCCCCCTCTCCCCCTCCCTCCCCCCCCTCCCCCCCCTCCCCCCCCCCTCCCCCCCCCCTCCCCCCCTCTCCCCCCCTCTCCCCCCTCTCCCCCCCTCTCCCCCCCCTCCTCTCCCCCCCCTCTCCCCCCTCCCCCCCCCCTCCCCCCCCTCTCTCTCTCCCCCCCTCTCCCCCCCTCCCCCCTCTCCCCCTCTCCCTCTCCCCTCCTCCCCCCCCTCTCCCCCTCCCCCCTCCCCCCCTCTCCCCCCTCCCCCTCCCCCCCCTCTCCCCCTCCCCCTCCCCCCCTCCTCTCCCCCTCCCCCCCCCCTCCCCTCCCCCCTCCCCCCCCTCTCCCCCTCTCCCCCCTCCCCCCCCTCCCCCCCCCCTCTCCCCCCCCTCCCCCCCCCCTCCCCCCCCCCTCCCCCCCTCTCCCCCTCCCCCCCTCTCCCCTCCCTCCCCCCCCCCCTCCCCCCCCTCCCCCCCCCCTCTCCCCCCCTCCCCCCCTCCCCCCCTCTCCCCCCCCCTCCCCCCCCCCTCTCCCCCCCCCCTCCCCCTCCTCCTCCCCCCCCTCCCCCCCTCCCCCCCCTCCCCCCCCTCCTCCCCCCCCCTCCCCCCTCCCCCCCCCCTCCCCCCCCTCCCCCTCTCCCCCCCCCTCTCCCCCCCCCTCCCCCCTCCCCCCCCCCTCTCCCCCCTCTCCCCCCCTCTCCCCCTCCCTCCCCCCCCTCCCCCCCCCCTCCCCCCCTCCCCCCCCCCTCTCCCCCCTCCCCCCCCCCCCCTCCCTCCCCTCTCCCCCCCTCCCCCCCTCCCCCCCCTCTCCCCCCTCCCCCCCCCTCCCCCCCCTCTCCCCCCCTCTCTCCCCCCCCCCTCTCTCCCCCTCCCCCCCCTCCCCCCCCTCTCTCCCCTCCCCCCTCCCCTCCCCCCCCTCCCCCCCCCCTCTCTCTCCCCCCCCTCCCCCTCCCCCCCCTCCCCCTCCCCCCCCCCTCCCCCCCCCTCCCCCTCCCCCCTCTCCCCCCCCCTCCCCCCCCCCTCCCCCCTCTCCCCCCCCCCCCCTCCCCTCTCCCCCCCTCCCCCTCCCCCCCCCCTCCCCCCTCTCCCCCCCCTCCCCCCCCCCTCTCCCCCCCCTCTCCCTCCCCTCCCCCCCTCTCCCTCTCTCCCCTCCCCCCCCTCTCTCCCCCCCCTCTCCCCCCCCCCTCTCTCTCCCCCTCTCCCCCCCCCCTCCCCCCTCCCCCCCCCCTCTCCCCTCCCCCCCCCCTCCCCCCCCTCTCCCCCCTCCCCCCCCTCCCCCTCCCCCCCCTCCCCCTCTCCCCCCCTCCCCCCCCTCTCCCCCCCCTCTCCCCTCCCCCCCCTCTCCCTCCCCCCCCTCCCCCCCCCTCCCTCCCCTCCCCCCCCTCCCCCCCCTCCCCCCTCCTCTCCCCCCCTCCCCCCCCCCTCCCCCCTCCCCCCCCTCTCCCCCCCCTCTCTCTCCCCTCCCCCCCCTCCCCCCCCCCTCCCCCCCCTCCCCCCCTCCCCCCCTCCCCCCCCCCTCTCCCCCCCTCCCCCCCCTCCCCCCTCCCCCCCCTCCCCCCCCCTCCCCTCCCCCTCCCCCCTCTCCCCCCCCTCTCCCCCCCCTCCCCCCCTCCCCCTCCCCCCCCCCTCCCTCTCCCCCCCCCCTCCCCCCTCCCCCCCCTCCCCTCCCCCTCCCCCCCCTCTCCCCCCCCCTCCCCCCCCTCTCCCCCCCTCCCCCCCTCCCCCCCCTCCCCCCCCCTCTCCCCCTCCCCCCCCCCTCTCCCCTCCCCCCCCTCCTCTCCCCTCCCCCCCTCCCCCCCTCCCCCCCTCTCTCTCCCCCTCCCCCCCCCCTCCCCCCCCCCTCCCCTCCCCCCCCTCCCCCCCTCTCCCCCCCCCCTCTCCCCCCCCTCCCCCCCCTCCCCCCCTCCCCCCCCCCTCTCCCCCCCCCTCCCCCTCCCCCCCTCCCCCCCCCCTCCCCCCCCTCCCCCCCCCCTCTCTCTCCCCCCCCTCCCCCCCTCTCCCCTCTCCCCCCCCTCTCCCCCCCCTCCCCCCCTCCCCCCCCCTCCCCTCCCCCCTCCCTCTCCCCCCCCTCCCCCCTCCCCCCCCTCTCCTCCCCCCCCTCCTCCCCCCCCCCTCCCCCCTCCCCCCCCCCTCTCCCCCCCCTCCCCCCCCTCCCCCTCTCCCCCCCCTCCCCCCTCCCCCCCTCCCCCTCCCCCCCCCCTCCCCCCCCTCCCCCCCCCCCCCCCCTCCCCCCTCCCCCCCTCCTCCCTCCCCCCCCCCTCCCCCCCCTCTCCCCCCTCCCCCCCCTCCCCCCCCCCTCTCCCCCTCTCTCCTCCCCCCCCCCTCCCCCCTCCTCCCCCCCCCTCTCCCCCCCCTCTCCCCCCCCTCCCCTCTCCCCCCCCTCCCCCCCCCCTCTCCCCTCCCCCCCCCTCTCCCCCCCCCCTCCCCCCCTCCCCCCCCTCCCCCTCTCCCCCCCCTCCCCCCCCCCTCCCCCCCTCTCTCTCCCCCCCTCCCCCCCCTCCCCCCCCTCCCCCCCCCCTCCCCCCTCCCCCTCTCCCCCCCTCCCCCCCTCCCCCCTCCCCCCCCTCCCCCTCCCCCCTCCCCCCCCCCTCCCCCCCCTCTCCCTCCCCCTCTCCCCCCTCTCCCCCCCCTCCCCCCCCCCTCTCCCCCTCCCCCCCCTCCCCCTCTCCCCCCCCCCTCTCCCCCCTCCCCCCCCCTCCCCCCCTCTCTCTCCCCCCCCTCCCCCCCCCCTCTCCCCCCCCTCCCCCCCTCCCCCCCCTCCCCCTCCCCTCTCCCCCCTCCCTCCCCCCTCCCCCCCCTCCCCCTCCCCCTCCCCCCTCCCTCCCCCCCCCCTCCCCTCCCCTCTCCCCCCCCCCTCCCCCCCCTCTCCCCCTCCCCCCTCCCCCCCTCCCCTCCCCCCCCTCCCCCTCCCCCCCCCCTCCCCCCCCTCCCCCCCCCCTCTCCCCCCCCCCTCCCCCTCCCCCCCCTCCCCCCCCTCCCCCCTCCCCCCTCCCCCCCCCCTCCCCCTCTCCTCCCCCTCCCCCTCTCCCCCCCTCCCCCCCTCCCCCCTCTCCCCCTCCCCCCCCCCTCCCCCTCCCCCCCCTCTCCCCCCCCCCTCCCCCCCTCCCCCCCCCCTCCCCCCCCTCCCTCCCCCCCCCCTCCCCTCCCCCCCCCCTCCCCTCCCCCTCCCCTCTCCCCCCCCTCCCCCCCCCCTCCCCCCCTCTCCCCCTCTCCCCTCCCCCCCCCCTCCCCCCCCCCTCCCCCCCTCTCCCCCTCCCTCCCCCCCCTCCCCCCTCTCCCCCTCCCCCCCCTCCCCCCCCTCCCCCTCCCCCCCCCCTCCCCCCCCCTCCCCCCCCCTCCCCCCCCTCTCCCCCCTCTCTCCCCCCCCTCCCCCTCCCCCCCCCCTCCCCCCTCTCCCCCCCTCCCTCCCCCTCTCTCTCCCTCTCCTCCCCCTCCCCCCCTCCCCCCCCCTCCCCCCCCTCCCCCCCTCCCCCTCCCCCCCCTCCCTCCCTCCCCCCTCCCCCCCTCCCCCCCTCCCCCCCCCTCCCCCCTCCCCCCCCCCTCCCTCCCCCCCTCCCCTCCCCCCCCCCTCCCCCCCCCCTCCCCCCCTCCCCTCCCCCTCCCCCCCCCCTCCCCCCCTCCCCCCCTCCCCCCTCCCCCCCCTCCCCCCCCCCTCCCCCCTCCCCCCCCTCCCTCTCCCCCCCCCCTCCCCTCTCCCCCCCCTCCCCCCCCTCCCCCCCCTCCCCCCTCCCCCCCTCCCTCCTCCCCCCCCTCCCCCCCTCTCTCTCCCCCCCTCCCCCTCCCCCCTCTCCCTCCCTCTCCCCCCTCCCCCCCCTCCCCCCCCTCCCCCCCTCCCCCCCCCCTCCCTCCCCCCCCTCTCCCTCCCCCCCCCCTCCTCCCCTCCCCCCTCTCCCCCCCCCCTCCCTCCCCCCTCCCCCCCTCTCCCCCCTCCCCCCCCTCCCCCCCTCCCCCCCTCTCCCCCCCCTCCCCCCTCCCCCCCCCCTCCCCCCCCCCTCCTCCCCCCCCCTCCCCTCCCCCCTCCCCCCCCTCCCCCCTCCCCCCCCCCTCCCCCCCTCCCCCCCTCCCCCTCCCCCCCCCCTCCCCCTCCCTCCCCTCTCTCTCCCCCCCTCTCCTCCCTCCCCCCCTCCCCCCCTCCTCCCCCCCCTCCCCCCTCCCCCCCCTCCCCCCCTCCCCCCCTCCCCCCCTCTCCCCCCCCTCCCCCCCCTCCCCCCCCTCCCCCCCCCCTCCCCCCCCCCTCCCCCCTCCCTCCCCCCCCCCTCCCCCCCCCCTCCCCCCCCCCTCCCCCCCTCCCCCCCCCCTCCCCCCCCTCCCCCCCCCCTCTCCCCCTCCCCCCCCCCTCCCCTCTCCTCCCCTCTCCCCCCCTCCCCCCCCCCTCTCCCCTCCCCCCCCCCTCCCCCCCTCTCCCCCCCCCCTCTCCCCCCCCTCCCCCCTCCCCTCCCCCCCCCCTCTCTCTCCTCCCCCCCTCCTCCCCCCCCTCCCCTCCCCCCCCCCTCCCCCCCCCTCTCCCTCCCCCCCCCCTCCCCCCCCTCCCCCCCCCTCCCCCCCCCCTCCCCTCTCCCCCCCCCCTCCCCCCTCCCCCCTCCCCCCCCCCTCCCCCCCTCCCCCCCCCCTCCCCCCCCTCCCCTCTCCCCTCTCCCCCTCCCCCCCTCCCCCCCCTCCCCCTCCCCCCCCCCTCTCCCCCCTCCCCCCCCCCTCTCTCTCCCCCCTCCCTCCCCCTCTCCCCCCCCTCCCTCTCCCCCCCCCCTCCCCCCCCCCTCTCCCCTCCCCCCCTCCCTCCCCCCCCACCCCTCCCCCCCCCCTCCCCCCTCCCCCCCCCCTCCCTCCCCCTCCCCCCCCTCCCCCCTCCCCTCCCCCCCCCCTCCCCCCCCCCTCCCCCCCTCTCCCCCCCCTCCCCTCTCCCCCCCCTCCCCCTCTCCCCTCCCCCCCTCCCCCCCTCCCCCCCCCTCCCCCCCCCCTCTCCCCCCCCTCTCCCCCCCTCCCCTCCCCCCCTCCCTCCCCCCCTCCCCCCCCTCCCCCCTCCCCCCCCTCCCCCCCCCCTCCCCCCTCCCCCCCCTCCCCCCCCCCTCCCCCCCCCCTCCCCTCTCCCCCCCCCCTCCCCCCTCCCCTCTCCCCCCCTCTCCCCCCCCCCTCCCCCCTCCTCTCCCCCCCCTCCCCCCCTCCCCTCCCCCCCCCTCCCCTCCCTCTCCCCTCCCCCCCCCTCTCCCTCCCCCCCCCCTCCCCCCCCCCTCCCCTCCCCCCCCCCTCCCCTCCCCCCCCTCCCCCCCCCCTCTCCCCTCCCCCCCTCCTCCCCCCCTCCCCCCTCCCCCCCCCCTCCCCTCTCCCCCTCCCCCCCTCCCTCCCCCTCCCCTCCCCCCCTCCCCCCCCTCCCTCCCCCCCCCCTCTCCTCCCCCCCCCCTCCTCCCCCCCCTCCCCCCCCTCCCCCCCCTCCTCCCTCCCCCCTCCCCCTCCCTCCCTCCCCCCCTCCCCCCCCTCCCCCCCCTCCCCCCTCCCCCCCCCCTCCCCCCCCTCCCCCTCTCTCCCCCCCCCCTCCCCCCCTCCCCCCCCTCCCCCTCCCCCTCCCCCCCCCTCCCCCCTCTCCCCCCTCCCCCCTCCCCCCCCCCTCCCCCCCTCTCCCCCCTCCCTCCCCTCCCCCCCTCCCCCCCCCCTCTCCTCCCCCCCCCCTCCCCCCCTCCCCCCCTCCCCCCCCTCCCCCCCCCCTCTCTCTCTCCCCCCCCCTCCCCCCCTCCCCTCCCCCCCCCCTCCCCCCCCCCTCCCCCCCTCTCTCCCCCCCTCTCCCCCCCCTCCCTCCCTCCCCCCCCTCCCCCCCCTCCCCCCCCCCTCCCCCCCTCCCCTCCCCCTCCCCCTCCCCCCCCTCCCCCCCTCTCCCCCCCCCCTCCCCCCCCCCTCCCCCCCTCCCCCCCCCTCCCCTCTCTCTCCCCCCCCTCCCCCCCTCCCCCCCCCTCCCCCCCCCCTCCCCCTCCCCCCCCTCTCCCCTCCCCCCCCTCTCCCTCCCCCCCCCCTCCCCCCCTCCTCCCCCCCCTCCCCCTCCCCCCCCTCTCCCCCTCCCCCCCCCCTCCCCCCTCCCCCCCCTCCCCCTCCCCTCCCCCTCCCCCCCCCCTCCCCTCCCCCCCTCCCTCTCCCCTCTCCCCCCCTCCCCTCCCCCCCTCCCCCCTCCCCCCCTCTCCCCCCCTCCCCTCCCTCCCCCCCCCTCCCCTCCCTCCCCCCCCTCCCCCCCTCTCCCCCCCCCTCCCCTCTCTCCCCCCTCCCCCTCCCCCCCTCCCCCCCCCTCCCCCCTCCCCCTCCCCCCCTCCCCCCCCTCCCCCCCCCCTCCCCCCCCTCCCCTCCCCCCCCTCTCCCCCTCCTCCCCCCCTCTCTCTCCCCCCTCCCCCCCCTCCCCCCCCTCCCCTCCCCCCCCCCTCCCCCCCTCCCTCCCCCCCTCCCCCCCTCCCCCCCCCCTCCCCTCCCCCCCTCTCCCCCCCCTCCCCCCCCCCTCCCCCCTCCCTCCCCTCCCCCCCTCCCCCCCTCCTCCCCCCTCCCCCCCCCCTCTCCCCTCCCCCCCCCCTCCCCCCCTCCCCCCCCCCTCCCCCCCTCC
Organism: Pseudopleuronectes americanus; assembly: GCA_038501795.1. Taxonomy (NCBI): domain Eukaryota; kingdom Metazoa; phylum Chordata; class Actinopteri; order Pleuronectiformes; family Pleuronectidae; genus Pseudopleuronectes; species Pseudopleuronectes americanus. Next base: position 55,615 of record JBAMIH010000171.1, read on the forward strand.
CCCCCCCTCCCCCTCCCTCCCCCCCCCCTCTCCCCTCCCCCCCCCTCCCCCCCCTCCCCCCCCTCCCCCCCCCCTCCCCCTCCCCCCCTCCCCCCCCCCTCCCCCCCCCCTCCCCCCTCCCCTCCCCCCCCCTCCCCCTCTCCCCCCCCCCTCCCCCCCCTCCCCCCTCCCCCCTCCCTCCCCCCCCTCCCCCCCCCCTCTCCTCCCCCTCCCCCCCCTCCCCCTCCCCCCCCTCCCCCCCCCCTCTCCCCCTCCCCCCTCCCTCCTCCCCTCCCCCCCCCCTCTCCCCCCCTCTCTCTCCCCCCCCTCCCCCCTCCCCCCCCCCTCCCCCCTCTCCCCCTCCCCCCCCCCTCCCCCCCCTCCCCTCCCCCCTCCCCCCCCCCTCCCTCTCCCCCCTCCCCCCCTCCCCCCCCCCTCCCCCCCTCCCCCCCCTCCCCCCTCCCCCCTCTCCCCCTCCCCCCCCCCTCCCCCCCTCTCCCCCCCCTCCCCCTCCCCCCCCTCCCCCCCCCCTCCCCCCCCCTCTCCCCCTCCCCCCCCTCCCCCCCCCTCTCCCTCTCCCCCCCTCCCCCCCCTCCCCCTCCCTCCCTCCCCCCCCTCCTCCCCCCCTCCCCCCCCTCCCCCTCCCCCCTCCCCCCCCTCTCCCCCCCTCTCCCCTCCCCTCTCCCCCTCCCCTCCCCCCCTCTCCCTCCCCTCCCCCCCCCCTCCCCCCCCCCTCCCCCCCCTCCCCCCTCCCCCTCCCCCCCCCCTCCCCCTCTCCCTCCCCCCCCCCTCCCCCCTCCCCCCCCTCCCCCCCTCCCCCCCCCCTCCCCCCTCCCCCTCCCCCCCCCTCCTCCCCCCCCTCCCCCCCCTCCCCCCCCCCTCCCCCCCTCTCCCCTCTCCCCCCCCTCCCCCCCTCCCTCCCCTCCCCCCCTCCCCCCCCCCTCCCCCCCCTCCCCCCCCCCTCTCCCCCTCCCCCCCCCTCCCCTCCCCCCCCTCCCCCCCCCCTCCCCCCCCTCCCCCCTCCCCCCCTCCCCCCCCCTCCCCCCCTCTCCCCCCCCTCCCCCCCCTCCCCCCCCTCCCCCCCTCCCCCCCTCCCTCCCCCCCCTCCCCCCCCCCTCTCCCCCCCTCCCCCCCTCCCCCTCCCCCCCCCCTCTCCTCCCCCCCCCCTCCCCCCCCTCCCTCCCCCCCCTCCCCCTCCCTCCCCCCCCCCTCCCCCTCCCCCCCCTCTCCCCCCCCTCCCCCCCCCCTCTCCCCCCTCCCTCCCCCCCCCCTCCCCCCCTCCCCCCCCTCCCCCCCCCCTCCCTCCCCCCTCCCCTCCCCCCCCCCTCCCCCCCCTCCCCTCCTCCCCCTCCCCCTCCCCCCCCTCCCCCCCCCCTCCTCCCCCCCTCCCCTCCCCCTCCCCCTCCCCCCCCCCTCCCCCTCCCCCCCCTCCCCCCCCCCTCTCCCTCCCCCCCCTCCCCCCCCCCTCTCCCCCCCCCCTCCCCCCCCCCTCCCCCCCCTCCCCCCCCTCCCTCCCCCCCTCCCCTCCCCCCCCTCCCCCTCCCCCTCCCCCCTCTCCCCCCCTCCCCCCTCCCCCCCCCCTCCCCCCCCCCTCCCCCCCCCCTCCCCTCCCCCCCCTCCCCCCCCTCCCCCCCCCCTCCCCCCCCCCTCCCCCCCCTCCCCCCCTCCCCCCCCTCTCCCCCCCCCCTCCTCTCCCCCCCTCCCCCCTCCCCCCCTCCCCCCCTCCCTCCCCTCCCCCCCTCCCCCCCTCCCCTCTCCCCCTCCCCCCCCTCCCCTCCCCCCTCCCCCCCCCTCCCCCCCCCCTCCCCCCCCCCTCTCCCCTCCCCCCCCTCCCCCCCCTCCCCTCTCCCCCCCCTCCCCCCTCCCCCCCCTCCCTCTCCCCCTCCCCCCTCCCCCCCCTCCCCCCCTCCCCCCCCCCTCCCCCCCCTCCCTCCCCCCCCTCCCCCCCCCCTCCCCCCCTCCCCCCCTCCCCCTCTCCCCCCCTCCCCCCCTCCCCCCCCCCTCCCCCCCCCTCCTCCCCTCCCTCCCCCCCCTCCCCCCCTCCCCCCCTCCCCCCCCCCTCCCTCTCCCCCTCCCCCCTCCCCCCCTCCCCCCCCCCTCCCCCCCCCCTCCCCCCTCCCCCCCCCCTCCCCCCCCTCCCCTCCCCCCCCTCTCCCCCCCCTCCCCCCCCTCCCCCCCCTCCCCCCTCCCCCCCCTCTCCCCCTCTCTCTCCCCCCCCTCCCCCCCCCCTCCCCCCCCCCTCCCCCCTCCCCCCCCTCCCCCCCTCCCCTCTCCCTCCCCCCCCTCCCCCCCCCCTCCCTCCCCCCCCTCCCCCCCCCCTCTCCCCCCCCTCCCTCCCCCCTCCCCCCCCCCTCCCCTCCCCTCTCCCCCCTCCCTCCCCCCCTCCTCCCCCCCCCTCCCCCTCTCCCCCTCTCCCCCCTCCCCCCTCCCCCCTCCCCCCTCCTCTCCCCCCCTCTCCCCTCCCCTCTCCCCCCCCCCTCCCCCTCCCCCCCCCCTCCCCCCCCTCCCCCCCTCCCTCCCCCCCCCCTCCCCCCTCTCCCCCCCCCCTCTCTCTCCCCCCCCTCCCCCCCCTCCCCTCCCCCCCCCCTCCCCTCCCCCCCTCCCCTCCCCCCCCCCTCCTCCCCCCCCTCCCTCCCCCCCCTCCCCCCCCTCCCCCCCCTCTCCCCCCCCCCTCCCCCCTCTCCCTCCCCCCTCTCCCCCCCCTCCCCCCCCTCCCCCCCCTCCCCCTCCCCCCCCCCTCCCCCTCCCCCCCCCCTCCCTCCCCCCCTCCTCCCCCCCCCCCTCCCCTCCCCCCCCTCCCCCCCCTCCCCCTCCCCCCCCCCTCCCCCTCCCCTCCTCCCCCTCCCCCCCTCTCCCCCCCTCTCCCCCTCCCCCCCCTCTCCTCTCTCTCCCCCCCCCCTCCCCCTCTCCCCCCCCCTCCCCCCTCCCCCCCCTCTCCCTCTCCCTCCCCCCCCTCCCCCCCTCTCCCTCTCCCCCCCTCCCCCCCCTCCCCTCCCCCCTCCCCCCCTCCCCCCCCCCTCCCCCCCTCCTCCCCCCCCTCCCCCCCCTCCCCCCTCCCCCCCCTCCCCCCCCTCCCCCCCCCTCCCCCTCTCCCCTCCCCCCCCCCTCCCCCCCCTCCCCCCCTCCCCCCCCCCTCTCCCCCCCCCCTCTCTCCCCCCCTCCCCCCCCCCTCCCCCCTCTCCCCTCCCCCCCCCCTCCCCTCCCCCCCCTCCCCCCTCCCCCCCCTCCCCCCCCCTCTCTCCCCCTCCCCCTCCCCCCCCTCCCCCCTCCCCCCCCCCTCCCCTCTCCCCCCCCTCCCCTCCCCCCCCCCTCCCTCCCCCCCCCCTCCCCCCTCTCTCTCCCCCCCTCTCCCCTCCCTCCCCCCTCCCCCTCCCCCTCCCCCCCCCCCCCCCTCCCTCTCCCCCTCCCCCCCCTCCCTCTCCCCCCTCTCCCTCTCCCCCTCCCCCCCCCCTCTCCCCCCCTCCCCCCCCCTCCCCTCCCCCCCTCTCCCTCTCTCCCCCCCCTCCCCCCTCCCCCCCCTCTCTCCCCCCCCCCTCCCCCCCCCCTCCCCCCCCCCTCCCCTCCCCCTCCCCCTCCTCTCTCTCCCCCCCCTCCCCTCCCCCCCCCCTCCCCTCCCTCCCCTCTCCCCCCCTCCCCCCCCTCCCCCCCCCTCCTCCCCCCCTCCCCTCCCTCCCCCTCCCCCCCCCCTCCCCCCCTCCCCCCCTCCCCCCCCTCCCCCCCCCCTCCCCCCTCCTCCCCCCCTCCCCCCTCCCTCCCCCCCCCCTCCCCTCCCCCCCCTCTCCCCTCCTCCCCCCCCTCCCCCCCCTCCCCCCCTCCCTCCCCCCCCCCTCCCCCCCTCCCCCCCCCCTCCCCCTCCCCCCTCTCCCCCCCTCCCCCTCTCCCTCCCCCCCTCTCCCCCCCCTCCCCCCCCCCTCCCCCCCTCCCCCTCCTCCCCCCCTCCCCCCCCCCTCTCCCCCCCTCCCCTCCCCCCCTCCCTCCCCTCTCCCCCCCCCCTCCCCTCCCCCCCCCCTCTCCCCCCCCTCCTCTCTCTCCCCCCCCCCCCTCCCCCCCCCCTCCCCCCCCCCTCCCCCTCCCCTCCTCCCCCCCTCCCCCCTCCCCCCCCTCCCCTCCCCCCCTCCCCTCCCCTCTCCTCCCCCCTCCCCCCCCTCTCCCCCCCCTCTCTCTCCCCCCCCCCTCCCCCCCCTCCCCTCCCCCCCTCCCCCCCCTCCTCCCTCCCCCCCCCCTCCCCCTCCCCTCCCCCCCCCTCCCCCCCCCTCCCCCTCCCTCCCCCCCCTCTCCCCTCTCCCCCCCCCCTCCCTCCCCTCCCCCCCCCCTCCCCTCCCCCCCCCCTCCCCCCCCCCTCCCCCCCCCCTCCCCCCTCCCCCCCTCCCCCTCCCCCCCTCCCCCCTCCCCCCCCTCCCCCCCCTCCCCCTCCCCCCCCCCTCCCCCCCCTCCCCCCCTCCCCCCCCTCCCCCTCCCCCTCTCCCCCCCCCCTCCCCCCCCTCCCCCCCCTCCCCCCCTCCCCTCCCCCCCCCTCTCCCCCCCCTCCCCCCCCTCCTCCCCCCCTCCCTCCCCCCCCACCCCCCTCCCCTCCCCCCCCTCCCCCTCCCCCCCCCCTCTCCCCCCTCCCCCTCTCTCTCTCTCCCCCCCCCCTCCCCCCCTCCCCCCTCTCCCCCCCCCCTCTCCCCCCTCCCCCCCCTCCCCCCCCCCTCCCCCCTCTCTCTCCCCCCTCCCCCCCTCCCCTCCCCCCCCCCTCCCCCCTCCCCCCCCTCTCCCCCCCTCCCCCCCCCTCCCCTCTCTCCCCTCTCCCCCCCCCTCCCCCTCCCCCCCCCCTCTCCCCCTCTCCCTCTCCCCCCCCCCTCTCCCCCCCTCCCCCCCTCCCCCCTCCCCCCCCTCTCCCCCCTCTCCCCCCCCCCTCCCCCTCCCCCCCCCCTCCCCTCTCCCCCCCCCTCTCTCTCCCCCCCCTCCCCCCCCCCTCCCCCCCCTCCCCCCCCCCTCCCTCCCCCCCTCCCCCCCCCTCCCCCCCTCCCCCCCCTCCCCCCCCTCCCCCCCCCCTCCCCCCTCCCCCCCCCCTCCCCCCCCCCTCTCCCCCCCCTCCCCCCCCCCTCCCCCCTCTCTCCCCCCTCCCCCCCCCCTCCTCTCCCCCCCTCCCCCTCCCCCCCTCCCCCCCCCCTCCCCTCCCCCCCCTCTCCCCCCCCTCCCCCCCCCCTCCCCCCCCTCTCTCTCCCCCCCCTCCCCCCCCCCTCCCTCCCCCCTCCCCCCCCCCTCTCCCCCTCCCCTCCCCCCCCCCTCCTCCCCCCCCTCCCCCCCTCCCCCCCCCCTCCCCTCCCCTCCCCCCCCTCCCCCCCCCCTCCCCTCCCCCCCCCTCCCCCCCCCTCCCCCTCCTCCCCCCCCCTCCCCCCCTCCCCCCCCCCTCTCCCCCCCCCCTCCCCCCTCCTCCCTCCCCCCCCTCCCCCCTCCCCCCCCTCTCTCTCCCCCCTCTCCCCCCCTCCCCCCCCCCTCCCCCTCCCCCCCCTCCCCCCCCCTCCCCCCCCCCTCCCCCCCTCCCCCCCCCTCCCCCCCCCCTCTCCCTCCCCCCCCTCTCCCCCCCTCCCCCCCCCTCCCCCCCCTCCCCCCTCCCCCCCCCCTCCCCCCTCCCCCCCCTCTCCCCCCTCCCCCCTCCCCCTCCCCCCTCCCCCTCTCCCCCCCCCCTCCCCCCCCCCTCTCCCCCCCCCCTCCCCCCTCCCCCTCCCCCTCCCCCCCCCCTCCCCCCTCCCCTCCCCCCCCTCCCCCCCCCTCCCCCCTCCTCCCCCCCCCCTCCCCCCCCTCTCCCCCCCCCCTCTCCCTCCCCCTCCCCCCCCTCTCTCCCCTCCCCCCCTCTCCCCCTCCCCCCCCCCTCCTCCCCCCTCCCCCCCCCCTCCCCCCCCCCTCCCCCTCTCCCCCCCTCCCCCCCCTCTCTCTCCCCCCCCCCTCTCCCCTCCCCCCCCTCCCCCCCCCTCCCCCCCCCCTCCCCCCCCTCTCCCCCCCTCTCCCCCCCCTCCCCCCTCCTCCCCCCCCCCTCCCCCCCCTCCCCCTCCCCCCCCCCTCTCCTCCCCCCCCCCTCCCCCCCCCCTCCCCTCCCCCCCTCCCCCCCCTCCCCCCTCCCCCCTCTCTCCCCCCCCTCCCCCCCTCCCCCCCCTCCCCCTCTCTCTCCCCCCTCTCCCCCCCCTCCCCCCCTCTCCCCCCCCTCCCCCTCCCCCCCCCCTCCCCCCCCCCTCCCCCCTCTCCCCCCCCCCTCCCCCCCCCC
>JBAMIH010000172.1:2500-61757 GCA_038501795.1 Pseudopleuronectes americanus
TCTCCATGTGAGACGCTCTGTCCAGGGTGTCTTCAGCGTGGGACAGACAGGTGAAGGATCCTGTCCTTCCTGGTGATGAGCTATGATTATATGTTATATAATCATATTACATGTTAAAAATATGATTTAATGTTTAATGTTGAACTGAGTGATTTGTGTTAATCATTCAAACTAAAGCAGAAGATTCAGGCATTCATAAAGGAAGCACGCCCCCTGCTGGGCAATAAGTATACCTGATAGCAGTGTGTGTGTGTGTGTGTGTGTGTGTGTGTGTGTGTGTGTGTGTGTGTGTTTGACTCCCATCACATGACATCTGTAATGTTAACGACCAGTTCATACAGATAAGGAGCTCGCTCTGTTCTGTGTGTCACATGTTCCTCCTGCAACGAGCATGAGGAGGAGGAGGAGGAGGAGGATGATGATGATGATGATGATGATGATGATGATGATGATGATGATGATGATGATGATGATGATGATGATGATGATGGAATGTTCTTTTTCTTTTTGAGTAGCTTGATTTAATGTGAGGTTCATCAGGCTGCTGATCTGGACTAGAACAGTTTCACAGGATATGAGAATAAATTCAATCTGCATCAACTACAAACAGTTATTTAAAAACTGAACATGAGAAGTTGTGTGTGTGACGTGTGTGTGACGTGTGTGTGACGTGTGTGTGACGTGTGTGTGACGTGTGTGTGACGTGTGTGTGACGTGTGTGTGACGTGTGTGTGACGTGTGTGTGACGTGTGTGTGACGTGTGTGTGACGTGTGTGTGACGTGTGTGTGACGTGTGTGTGACGTGTGTGTGACGTGTGAGTGACGTGTGTGTGACGTGTGTGTGACGTGTGTGTGACGTGTGTGTGACGTGTGTGTGACGTGTGAGTGACGTGTGTGTGACGTGTGTGTGACGTGTGTGTGACGTGTGTGTGACGTGTGAGTGACGTGTGTGTGACGTGTGTGTGACGTGTGTGTGACGTGTGAGTGACGTGTGTGTAACATGTTAATGTGAGTTCTTTGTTCTCCTTCATGTTTCATCTCCGTGTTCACAACACAATCATAGAAAGTCTTTTCCGATCAGAAGGTAAATTGCTTCTTGGTTTTTCTCCTCAGATGATTCCTCGTCAGAGAGCGGCAGCGGCCCCCCCGCCCTGACCCCGCCCTCCTCTGCCGTGTCAGATGGCGCCATCGTCAGGGAAACCAAGATAGTCAACGGCAGCGGGGGGGGCGGTCCCTCTGGACTTCAGCACGCCGACCTCCTCTTCCTCTTCGTCTGAAGACCAGCAGCCAATCAACCTGAGTGACCCGCCCCCCCCGCGCCTGGCCACCGCCCACTCGCCCCCCCCGCGCCTGGCCACCTCCCACCTGCCCCTCACCGTGTCGGCAGCGGCAGCGGCCCTGCTGGGGGCCCTGCACCCCAACGCCCCCGAGGAGCTGCGCAGGAAGTTCCCCCTGGCCGCCAAACCCCCCCCAGCTACACACCCGGCCCTGCCGCTGCCGCACACTCCTCACACACACAACGCAAACACTCCCAACACACACTCTCAGGCCCACGCACACACCGCCGAGCTGCGACTGGACCGAGACAGCAGAGACTACGGGGGAAAGGTCAGAGGTCACACACACATCACTGAAGTAACACAACATCACTGAAGTAACACAACATGACTGAAGTAACACAACATCACTGAAGTAACACAACATCACTGAAGTAACACAAGATCACTGAAGTAACACAACATCACTGAAGTAACACAACATCACTGAAGTAACACAACATCACTGAAGTAACACAACATCACTGAAGTAACACAACATCACTGAAGTAACACAACATCACTGAAGTAACACAAGATCACTGAAGTAACACAACATCACTGAAGTAACACAACATCACTGAAGTAACACAACATCACTGAAGTAACACAACATCACTGAAGTAACACAAGATCACTGAAGTAACACAACATCACTGAAGTAACCAACATCACTGAAGTAACACAACACTGAAGTAACACAACATCACTGAAGTAACACAACATCATTGAAGTAACACAACATCACTGAAGTAACACAACATGACTGAAGTAACACAACATCACTGAAGTAACACAACATCACTGAAGTAACACAACATCACTGAAGTAACACAACATCACTGAAGTAACACAACATCACTGAAGTAACACAACATCACTGAAGTAACACAACATCACTGAAGTAACACAACATGACTGAAGTAACACAACATCACTGAAGTAACACAACGACACTGAAGTAACACATCACTGAAGTACACACATCACTGAAGTAACACAACATCACTGAAGTAACAACATCACTAAAGTTACACAAATTCACTGAAGTATCACAACATCACTGAAGCAACACAACATGACCGGAGTACACAACATCACTGAAGTAATACAACATCACTGAAGTAACACAACACGACTGAAGTTACACAAGATCACTGAAGTAACACAACATGACTGAAGTAACACAACATCACTGAAGTAACACAACAGACACTAGTTCATATAGAAACTAGCTGGACACATGAACTAAAGCATTTTTCAGTAAATCTATCAAAGGTTTTCTTCCTTAAATTTAAAATCTTTGATAGGTAAAGGAGGTTATTCTCTCCTTCCTTCTGTCCTTCTCTCCTTCCTTCTGTCCTTCTCTCCTACCACCCTTCCTTCTTACCTTCCTTCCCTCCTTCCTTCCTTCCGTCTCTCCTTCCTTCTCTCCTTCCTTCTCTCCTTCCTTCCTTCCTTCCCTCCTTCCTTCCTTCCCTCTCTCCTTCCTTCCTTCTCTCCTCCATGTCTTTGTACGGAGCTGAAAAGCAGAGGCTGAAGAACAATACACAAACCGACCTTGGAGGAAACACATTTCTGACAGAAAGGCTACATGCAACAATGACACACACTAACATACAGTCACAAACACACACAGACACACACACACACACACACACACACAGATAGTGAAAGAGAGATATTCACACTCATGCTCCCTTTACTCATTAAGTCAACAAATATTCTACTCACACACAACAGTTCGAGTTTGTGATAGTGATTGAGTGTGTGTTTGTGTGTATGTTGTCTAAGAACAGCTCCAGCCATTGTGTGTACCTTGTATTTATGTATTTGTGTATTTGTGTCGTACATAACAGACCTGTCACTCATTTTCTGTTTCTGTTCGTTTACATCTCAGGTTAAAAAAGTTAATTTAGTGAGTGAATGTTTTTGTTTCACCAAAATATCGACTCTTTAAATTTAAAAGACAATGAGACTCAGTGTCAAGATAACAACATGTTATACTTTGCACTATATTATATTATAACTATAACAGGAAGCATATAAACAGTGGATGGATTTGAAGACTGATCGTCACCTCTGGTTGTTCAATATTCACCAGAGTCATGCCTGTAACTGTTTGTGTGTCTGTGTGTGTGTGTGTCTGTGTGTGTTTGTGTGTTTGTTTGTGTGTGTGTGTGTGTGTAGTCCCCTCAGTACAGTTCCGGCGGCAGCTACGACAGCGTGAAGATGGACCTGAGCGCCGAGGACCTGACCATGGGTCGTCACGGCAGCCAGGTTGCCCCGGACGACGACGATGACGACCACGACGACCACGACGACAACGACAAGATCAACGACACAGAGGGCGTCGACCCCGAGAGACTGAAGGCCTTTAACGTGAGTCCGAGGCGCTCGGCCCCGCCCACCATGACGCCCCCCCCAGGCAACAAGGACACACCCTCTGGTTAACGGCATCGATCACGTGACAGAAACATCACGATGAGTCGTTCCCTCGGACTTTTGAAACTGATTTGAAACTTTTAGAGACAGATATCTCCACAGGAGTCGGCTGAGACCAAAGTGGAGCTCAAAGCAGAACATCAAACTCAGACAGAGCTTCCTGTTTCCTGAGCATCTTAAACACAAACACAGTCTGACTTACTGAAGCAGAATATACCGACTGTGCAAACCTCTTCTCTGAAACAGACGTGTTGTTTTCCTGCAGATGTTTGTGCGTCTGTTTGTGGACGAGAACCTGGACCGGATGGTTCCCATCTCCAAACAGCCCAAGGAGAAGATCCAGGCCATCATCGAGTCCTGCAGCCGACAGTTCCCCGAGTTCCAGGAACGAGCTCGCAAGCGTATCCGCACCTACCTCAAGTCCTGCCGACGCATGAAGAAGAACGGCATGGAGGTACTGCCCCCCCGGCTGATAGCAGTGTTTCATTAGCTTCTCTGTTAGCATCACATCTGCAACACACAGCTCAATAAACAATCATATCAATTATCTGTTGATTATTCATGTCAGAAAAAACCAGAAGAGGTTTTTATAAAGTCCTGGATCTCAAGGAATCCTCTAGATGAAGTAAAGTCAGTAAACTGAAGTGAAACCTTCAGATCTGTTGTTGTGTTGTTGTGTTGTTGTGTTGTTCTGTTGTTCTGTTGTTCTGTTGTTGTGTTGTTGTGTTGTTGTGTTGTTCTGTTGTTGAGTTGTCAGTGGAGATACAGGACGTCAGACTCTGCTGATGGAGACAATAATTCCCATAATGCAATGTGGCCTTTCTTGTCATTGGGTGAAACCTTGTGGGAATCAGGAAGCTACAGATCCTCCTCTCTTCACTCCAGATGGTTTCTGTTCTCACGGTTTCTCCGTGTATGAACATGATGGTGAACAGAACCTGTGATTTAATCAAATTATTATAACTGATTCATATACGAGGACGGAGCATTAAGGTCATAGAGACAAAAGATACGTTTGAGTGAATAACCATGAAGGAGAACTGGTTCTCTCTGGAGTTTCTCTCTTTAATAAGCAGCAACAAACATTATCATCGTTTGTGATGAGATGATAGAATGTGCCTGTAAATTGGTTGCTATAGAAACAACATGCTCTTGTTGATTTATTCCAGTTGTGACACCGTTCAGGAAATCTTAATGTACGAGCTCGTAAATACAACACAACTCAGAGGACAACATGGTTTGGATTGACACAACATCTGCAGGAAGCAACAGGACGAGTGCAGATTATTAATCCACTGAAACAATATGAATGAAGACAGGTCCACCTCCTGCAGGCGTCCTCGTCTTCTCAGTAACTACAAGTGTCCCAGAGAGGTCCTCAGCCGGTCTGGTCACATGGTTCAGAGACTTATTGATTCTGATCATAAGAGATACTGTAAACACTCAGGTCTCATCTTCTCAGTTCATCTGCATCTTCATCTCATGAGGTCTGATCACTTTAAACATGAAGTTACAAACTGGTTCTTCTCATGTAGTGAATCCTGTTGTTGTGTTGCTGTTCTCAGTTCAGTTCATCTCCTCATGCATTCACTCTGTTGGAATCTGTGTGTCACTGCTGCCCCCCAGTGGTGAAGCCTGATGTCTTTGTTGTTCAGATCCGAGCTGGTCTTCAGACCTTGAACCTGAAAACCTAAAGAAATGAGTTTTATAGGAACAGTTTGGATCTGCACACTTTTCTAAACTTCAACGATGAAAGCAAAGCAGATTCTTTCCATCGTAGACAGAGAATGTGTTGGTCTGTCAGATATCCAGAATCATCTGTGAACGTTTCCACATGTCTCTGTTTGTGTGTGTCTCAGACCCGGCCCACCCCCCCTCACCTCACCTCAGCCATGGCCGAGAACATCCTGGCGTCCGCCTGCGAGAACGAGTCACGCAACGCTGCCAAGAGGATGCGCCTGGACGCCTATCACGTAAGAGTGTGTGTGTGTGTGTGTGTGTGTGTGTGTGTGTGTGTGTGTGTGTTTGTACTGTTTCTTGTTCACTGTTCTCAATCTCTCGAATCGTTCACAGGAACATCAGCGACAGGAGAATTTGTTTTGTTCTGACTTCACCGGTTCTTCTGTGGTTTCCCAGGATGAGCAGATCTCTCCAGAGAAGCCGACCAGTGGACTGAGGGAGCCGGCGTCGCTCGCCCACTTCTCCCTCGCCGCCTCCGCCTTCGCCTCGCAGGACGCGCAGCTCTACATCAACGGGGCTGGCTTGAGCTACGGTTACCGTGGATACCCAGGCCTGGCCGCCGCCATGCCACACCCCGTCTCCTTGACGACCAGCGGCGCTGCTCAGGGAAACGGTGAGGACGGGAGAGGGGTGGAGGAGGGATGAAGAGAGAGAGGAAGAAGAGGGAGAGGAGGAAGAGGAGAGAGGAAGAAGAGGGAGAGGAGGAAGAGGAGAGAGGAAGAAGAGTAAGAGAGAGAGGAAAAAAGAGAGAGAGGAGGAAGAGTGAGAGAGGAAGAGAGAGAGAGAGAGAGGAAGAGTGAGAGAGGAAGAGAGAGAAAGGAAGAATAGAGAGAGGAGGAAGAGTGAGAGGAGGAAGAGTGAGAGAGGAAGAGAGAGAGAGGAGGAAGAGTAAGAGAGAGAGGAAAAAAAGAGAGAGAGGAGGAAGAGTGAGAGAGGAAGAGAGAGAGAGGAAGAATAGAGAGAGGAGGAAGAGTGAGAGAGGAAGAGAGAGAAAGGAAGAATATAGAGAGGAGGAAGAGTGAGAGGAGGAAGAGTGAGAGAGGAAGAGAGAGAGAGGAGGAAGAGTAAGAGAGAGAGGAAAAAAAGAGAGAGAGGAGGAAGAGAGAGAGAGGAGGAAGAGTGAGAGGAAGAAGAGGCAGAGGAGGAAGAGTGAGAGAGGAAGAGAGAGAAAGGAAGAATATAGAGAGGAGGAAGAGTGAGAGGAGGAAGAGTGAGAGAGGAAGAGAGAGAGAGGGAGAAGAGTGAGAGGAAGAAGAGGCAGAGGAGGAAGAGGAGAGAGGAAGAAGGGTAAGAGAGAGAGGAAAAAAAGAGAGAGAGGAGGAAGAGTGAGAGAGGAGAGAGAGAGAGGAAGAATAGAGAGAGGAGGAAGAGTGAGAGAGGAAGAGAGAGAGAGGAAGAATAGAGAGAGGAGGAAGAGGTGGAAGAGTGAGAGAGGAAGAAGAGACAGAGAGGAAGACGGAGAGAGAGGAAGAAGAGGGAGAGGCGGAAGAAGAGTGAGAGAGAGAGGAAGAAAAGAGTGAGAGGAGGAAGAGTGAGAGAGGAAGAGACAGAGAGGAAGACGAGAGAGAGGAAGAAGGGAGAGAAGAAGCTGGAAGCTAAGAGAGGGAGAGAGAAGTGGAGGTGATGAGGGATTGAAAGGAGGAAGAGAAGGAAACGGAGTGAAGGATGATTTAGTGATGAATAAGAAGGAAGAGGAAACAAAGGAGTGAAAGCAGATGGAAGTGAAGTTTTTCATTTTGAACTGATATTTTTATATTTTTCTCTCTCTCTCTCCTCCATTCTTTCTGTACCTCCCTCCTTTACTTCACCTCCTCCACCTCCTCCCTCCTTCTGTGTCCCACCTGCATTTACCTTTCTCTCCATCCCTCCTTCTTCAACGCTCCTCCTCTCCTCCTCTCCTCTTTCCTTCAGGCCCCACAGACCTCAGCATGAAGTCCCTCTCCTCCGCCAGCATCACTAACTCCGCCTCTTCCGCCGCCGCCAACAGCCTGGCTGGGCGGGTCAGCGGGGGGGCTGGAGGGGGCGGGGCCTCCACCCAGCTCAGCCAACCAGAGATCACGGCCGTGCGTCAGCTGATCGCCGGCTACCGGGAGTCGGCCGCCTTCCTGCTGCGTTCAGCCGATGAGCTGGAGAACCTCATCCTGCAGCAGAACTGATTCAACAGACACACACACACACACACACACACACACACACACACACACACACACACACACACACACTTGTCCGCCTGGCTCTCCTCCTTGGAGCCGAACACAGGACTTGATGGTGTTTCTGCTCCTCCCTCCTGAAATCCTTTCCTCCTGAAACTTTCTCGTTAGAAGAAGAAGAAGTGGGACGGGCGGGGGGGCAACCAATCCCGGCCCAGCCCTCTGAAAATCAAACATCCACCAACAACCTCAATAAATCAGTTCTGCCTGAGGGGGGGCTTGTTTTAAGGAAAAGGAGATGAGCTGTTGGACTGAATCTGCTCCTCTGTGGAGGAGCCTCACAATCAGCTCCTCACTCCGAGCCGAGGAGGAGGAGGAGGAGGAGGAGGAGGAGGAGGAGGAGGAGGAGGAGGAGGAGGAGGAGGAGGAGGTTTTTCTGTGAAGCTCCGACCCAGTGGGGGTTTGATTGACGGGTGCCCCGGCCAACACTGTCTTTAACAATTAAAAAGATAACACAACTCCCTGACCTGGTTCTGGAGGAGTTTGCTAAACGACTTTTCTGCGACTGACGATTTCATTTTTTTTCGTGAGGGGTGGGGGGGGCATTTTATTTTCTGTTTTCCAGTTTTTTTCTCAAGTGACTGAAGGAAACGTTTTGACTTTTCGTAGAAAACGAAACCCGGGGACGACTCAGCGTCGGGGGCCGGAGGCGCGTGGAGAAGAAACCACCTAAAAAATAGTTTTTGTTTAAATGAAAAAAAAGAAAAAATACGGAGGAGGAGAGAAGTTGTTTCCTGTGTTCGCTTGTAAATAAGCTCTTTGTGTCCGACAGCACTTTCCCTCAGCCTCTTGAATCCTCAGCCCTGGGAACCAGGAGCTACCTGCTACTTATGCATTGAAGACGCCATGTTGACCACCAGGAAATACCTCAGACCTGCCAGTCACACACACACACACACACACACACACACACACACACTCACACACACACACACACACACACACACACACTCACACACACACGCACACACACACACACACTCACACACACACACACTCACACACACACACACGCACACACACGCACACACACACACACACACCAGTTTACTTCTCACCACCTGATGTCTTCAGGAGAATCGAACTCTGTTTGTTCGCTGCTGTAAATAATCTGCTCATCTTGAAGAACTTGAGAAGAAGCAGAGCGGAGGTTTGACGAGGAGGAGACGAGACAGACTGAGGGTGTGTGTGTGTCTGTGTGTGTGAGTGTGTCTTTCTGTGTGTGGGTGGGTGTGTGTGTGTCTGTCTGTGTGTGTGAGTGTGTGGATATAAATGCCAATGAAACCTCAGCATCACTCCTCCTCCTCCTCCTCCTCCTCTGTATTGGACCTATTCTACACTTCTTCTTCGTGGACCTAACCCTCCTCCTCTTCCTCCTCTGCTCCGGGTCCAGGTGTCAGAGGAAGAGGAGGACTGCTCTGTCTCACTGTGTTTGTCTGAGATGGCCATTACTGATATTGTTGTTGTCATTATGATGATGAACTCTCATGTTGCTGCTGCTATACAAAGCCGGACCTTCTGCCATAGACCTGAAACCTCAACACGGGTGTTAGCTCGCCGCCGCCGCCGCCGCGTGACCCCGACTGAACGACCTCCTGCGACCTCAGCTCGACCACGACAAAGCAAAAACAACTCAGAGACTTTGAACTCTGGTGAAACCTCCCTTGGTGTCTCAGACCGCTCGGACGCCATCTTTGTTTCTGCTTCACAGGGCTCGATTCATGTTAATTCATGTTTTTGTGGATTCTCTCTTTGTTTTCTTCCCTCGTCTCTTCCTCACATGTTTTGGATCCAAAGCAAAGATTCTGAAGTGGTGACGTGCTGCAGAGAACTGAGCATTAATGCTTCTTTATTATTCAGCCATGTTGTTGCTCTTATCAAACTCATGCTTGAAAATCCTGTTTACTGGAAACCTGTTTGCTCCCACAGGCCTCGACCTGTTGATGGTGCTAATTCACATTTGGAACAAAACTGTTAGCTCATTTGTTTTCTTGCTGAAATGTAGATGAGCATCACTTCACTGTGTGTACTGTGAATGAAGGCTTGTTAGCCTGTTAGCTTAGCATAAAGCCTAGAAACAGAAGAAGCTGCCGCCGTGACTCTATGAAATCGGAAAAAAGGCCAAAGTGAAATATTTGTGCATGTATGGGACGGACAAGAAATTGTTTGGCACCCGATGCATCCCATAAGATACGATCATTTAGCCAGGCTAGGCTAGGCTAGGCTAGGCCAGGTTTTCCTTTGTTTTTTCTGCTCATGCTAAGCTAAGCTTCATATTCACCGTACAGAACAGAGACTGTAAATAAAGATGGTCAACGCTTCTAATTAAAACCAAAAATGAAGAATTGAACAAACATCAGTGAGATAAGAAGGACCTAAAGTGACAGAAACCATCTTTGACAAACATCTACTTAGATTTGTAAAGTTTGGTCCATGTCCCACCTGCTGACATGAAGGAGGGTTATTCTGCAGTCAGCCACCAGGGGGCGATCACATGTTGGAACCTTTGGGGGCCGCATGTCGTCCATCTTTATTCAGTCTGTGGTGAGGCAGCCATCTTCTCATCTGAACAAACCGATGAGCGGCCTCGTCCCTGAAGAGCTGAGTTATTCCTCGATTGAGCTCTGACTCTGGTAACATTTAACATTAGTCATTTAATTATTAATATTATGATTACTATTATTATATTTATTATTATGACTGCCACCTCCAGAGCCTAACCAGAGTTATTCATTGTTGTACTCGTTTGGTTTTTGATACATGAGGTTTGAAAATGAACAAAAGACAAATGTGGCTTATTTCCCCGGAGGCGTCACTGTGGGGCTCTCTGTGTATGTATGCATGTTTCCCAGGAGGCACCTCACCCTCCCCCCACTTTGCACTGGTGAGGACGAGGTGTTGTGGTTTTTATTTGTGTTTGTTTCGATGCAGCTGATAATCATTCACTGGTCTTTAGACGTGTTGGTGACAGGCTGCACGGTGCTGCCCCCTCCTGGTCACATCTGTCCTGCACCGTGTGGCCCCCGAGCAGACGACACGCTAACGCCATCAGTGCACGAAGACGCTCCAATCATTAAACACGAAAACCTCCAGATGTTAACGTTTCGGCTTCACCACAAAACAATTGTCTTGGGATGAAAATGTAAATTGTTTGATTTGAGAAACTTCAGATTTAGAGCAGCTACAGAGGATTTGTGATCCCGACACAAGCGAGACAAATATGCAACAAAATGAAAGACACACCCAACAGAAGAGAAACAGGAGAGAGGCGTGATGGGACGAGTTCTCAGCCTTTTGAAAGAAACTCAGTTCATTAAATGTTGTGAGAGGCTCAATCAGTGTTCGTGCCTCTGCGTCGGAGTCGTGTTGTTGTCGTGATGTTTCTCGTGATATCTCAGGAAAGCTGTGAGGGAGGGTTTCAGAATTCATACGTTTATTATGATAAAATACTGGTATTAGCTCCTGAAGCCCGAACGTGAGCCTGAGCTGCCCCAGCGTCCGTCTCTCCTCCTGAGTCCCAGTGTGAGTTCATGTGCTCCGTCAGAGTCAGAGAGAACCTTCAGAAGAACTTCTCAGTTTCCCCCGGATGTCACAACCTGCTGTGATTTATTTTCCCTCTGTTTTAATTTGACTTGTGGTTTGAAGCCGGTTGTGTGACGTCTATGAGTGAGTCATGAATCAGTGGAACCCTGTGATGTGCACATGTAAATACTGTGATGGAGACGTGAGGCTCAGAATCTGAGAGTCGTCTAATCAGAAGAGCAAAGAGCGATTTGAACCCTTTGGTTCCTCACAGTGAAAATGGAGTGAGAGATGTTCTGTAGGTGAAGAGACCTTTTGACTCTGGTTTCCATCAGATCCTCAAACTGCTTCTGGGAGATGGGATGGATCTTTATTTGAACCTCTGAGGTTTTAAAGTCCCTTGAACATGTGAAGTTCACCAGAGGCTTCAGGGGCCGTTTGGGATCATCTGATTGGTTCGTTGGGACGTCAGTAAAGTTCTGGACGTGTTTCTGATCCCAGGTCAGTTTCCTCCGAAGCCACAGAGCTGCAGAGCAACAACACGGAAGAAACAGCAACAACTGTAAAGAGTAAAAATACAAAAGCAAAGGACAATCTTTAGGAAGGTGTAATCTGCTCACAGTTTGATTTCCTGTGTCTGTAGTTTACAGTCGGACGGACTGGGAGGAGTTTCAGCCATAATCAGAGGAATCGAGCGCCCAAGCTCCGCCCCCTCCTGTGAACCGCTCAACCTGCCGACACATTTCTATCTTTCAGTATTATATGGTTATTGTTATTATTAATGTTCTTCTTGATACTTTGTTTTAAAGCCATATTTTATAGTGCCAGTCAAGTGGTCTTTTTTTAAGAAGATATTTTGTACAATATTCTAAAACCAGTCAACTGCATATTCCAAACCTGGAGGAACTCAAAGTGACAGCAGGAACCTGACGTCCTCGACTCTTCAGCTCGTCGGAATTATTATATGATTTATTATAACTGACAAACTCACAGTGTCTCTTCTAATCTCCAGACGCTGAAGACAAGTGAAAGACGACAAAACATTTATTTATTTTCATTTTAGATTCAAGTCGGTTTATTAAATGAAAAATACCTTTAAATAGTTTATTTCAGGTTTTTCTTTTGTTCATCACAACAATTACTTTTATTTTGCGACCCCTCCTCCCTAGCTGATTTTAATTTTAGTGAAAAACGGCCTAACTTTTGAATTCCTATTTTAAAGGGACGTCCTTGGAGATATTCTCATCCTCGACGAGAGGAGGAAGCTTGTCTCAGTTAATCTTAACATGGAGTTCCTGCTGGACTCTGACTTGAACAGGATTAATTCTTCACACGCAGGTTTTGTTGTTTTCTTCAGGTTTAAATCTGGAATCGAGTTGAATTAGAAGAGACTCGTCTCAGTGAAGCTTCTGGATGACGTCAGGTTCCTGCACACGATCACATGATCAGCCTCTGACGTGAGGATCAACGCTCACACTCAAGTTTCCGGGTTAAGCTGGTTTTATGTTTCTGTCCCAGTGGGTTCACAGTTAGGACGGTTCCCCCCCGAGCCCAGTAGGTTTCTGTTTGGACCCTTTGTGTTGCTCGTGTGTTTCCTCGTCACCCGACCTCGTACCAGACTCCTGATGGTCTCGGTTTCCTCCAGCAGAGCTTTGTCCCGACAGGAGACGACCATCATCCTCTCTCATGATGTGACTCAGTGGAAGTGTGATGTTTACATGTACAGATTCTTTCTCCTTTAGTTTCTCTGATTTCCTCTAATCTCTGTTTCCCATTGCTCTGACTCCCTCCTCACACACTGGAGGGAAATGGGACTGCGTCTAATTATCACCGTTTCACACATCAGCCTTCCCACCAGGGGGCGCTCCGACCTGTTTCAGTTTGAATCCCGCCTCCTTTGAGAAACGCCTCGTTAGCGTTGAGCGTCAGAAGTCGTGTTCGGCTCGTGTGATTCGCCGAGAGGAAATCGTTCTGTGGGAACACGTGCCCCCTGCAGGAAGCCTATTCTTTTGTGGAGGGGGGTCAAATTGTGTGTTAGTTTGGCTCTTGGGGTGGGGGGGGCCTTTGACCTCTCGGCTGACTCCACAGCACACACAATCACAGCGGGGCTACGGCGACCCCCCGCTGAGCCGGGGGAGCCGGTCCTCAGCGAACGATAAGCCATGACGGACCCTGGTGTCCGGTCTCCCAGTGCCCGTCTCCCAGTGCCCGTCTCCCAGTGCCCGTCTCCCAGTGCCCGTCTCCCAGTGTCCGGTCTCCCCGTCTCCCAGTGCCCGTCTCCCAGTGTCCAGTGCCCGTCTCCCAGTGACCGGTCTCCCAGTGACCGGTCTCCCAGTGCCCGGTCTCCCAGTGCCCGTCTCCCAGTGACCGGTCTCCCAGTGACCGGTCTCCCAGTGCCCGGTCTCCCAGTGCCCGGTCTCCCAGTGCCCGTCTCCCAGTGCCCGTCTCCCAGTGTCCGGTCTCCCCGTCTCCCAGTGCCCGTCTCCCAGTGTCCAGTGCCCGTCTCCCAGTGACCGGTCTCCCAGTGACCGGTCTCCCAGTGCCCGGTCTCCCAGTGCCCGGTCTCCCAGTGCCCGGTCTCCCAGTGCCCGTCTCCCAGTGACCGGTCTCCCAGTGCCCGGTCTCCCAGTGCCCGTCTCCCAGTGACCGGTCTCCCAGTGACCGGTCTCCCAGTGACCGGTCTCCCAGTCTATTAGTATATTTAGCCAAACTTTAAACTGCAGACGACAACACTCAACCTCAGGAAAATGACTGGACATTGTTTTGTAAACCACTTTGACCTGAAGGCCTGTCTTTGATACCAGATGAATGATATCAATTATTTTCCTGTTTGTTGTGTTGATTATTATATCTAACAGTGGATTCCTTTTCTCTACCTGTGGCTGATTCTTTTCATTCTTTAGAAAAGTGTTGATATATGTGAAGCATCTTAAAACAACAGAGAAGAAGAAGCTGAGTCTTTTTCTTCTGTTGGAACGAACCCATGAGAACATATCACTCGGGTCCTGGAGAAGAAACCAATGAGCTTTCTGTCGTGTGATGTCACTGCTGCGGCTGAAATGTTTCTGTGACCTTTACGTTTTGTTGTTTCTGTTGGTTTCCTCCCGAGCTGTACGTCACAAAGCTAAATATACTAATAAAACAGTGTGCTATCTATCAAACCTTCTGGATTCTTCTTCCACCAGCTCCAGAAGATTCACACGTTCTTTAGAGGTCAACGTTTCACTTCAGATCTGGATTCATCGGGGGTGATGCTCCTGTCAGTCAGAATCAGAATCAGAATCAGAATCAGAATCAGAATCAGAATCAGAATCAGAATCAGAATCAGAATCAGAAAGGATTTATGCCCAGTAGGTTTACACCTACCTGGAGTTTTCTTTGGTAGAGGTGCATACATTGAACATAAAACATAAAAACACAATAAGTTCTTCACACAAGAGAGAAATAAGAAAGAAATAACTACATATAAAACAAAACAACAATGTATACAAGATATAAAAAGTTAAATAAAAAGTCAAATGCAAAACAGGAGAGAAATGTGGATGTGAGGTGGAGCTTCTGAAAGGTTCCAGGAGGAAACAGAGACGTCCACCTCAGGTGTTGAATCGAGTTCAGCTCATGTTTCACTCAGTCTCTGGTTGTGTTTCACCACTGGGTTCAAACCTTCAGGATCCATCACCACTGGGTCAGGATCCATCACCACTGGGTCAGGATCCATCACCTCTGGGTCAGGATCCATCACCTCTGGGTCAGGATCCATCACCACTGGGTCGGGATCCATCACCACTGGGTCGGGATCCATCACCACTGGGTCGGGATCCATCACCACTGGGTCGGGATCCATCACCACTGGGTCAGGATCCATCACCACTGGGTCAGGATCCATCACCACTGGGTCAGGATCCATCACCACTGGGTCAGGATCCATCACCACTGGGTCAGGATCCATCACCACTGGGTTCAAACCTTCAGGATCCATCACCACTGGGTCAGGATCCATCACCACTGGGTCAGGATCCATCACCACTGGGTCAGGATCCATCACCACTGGGTCAGGATCCATCACCACTGGGTCAGGATCCATCACCACTGGGTTCAAACCTTCAGGATCCATCACCACTGGGTCAGGATCCATCACCACTGGGTCAGGATCCATCACCACTGGGTTCAAACCTTCAGGATCCATCACCACTGGGTCGGGATCCATCACCACTGGGTCAGGATCCATCACCACTGGGTTCAAACCTTCAGGATCCATCACCACTGGGTCGGGATCCATCACCACTGGGTCAGGATCCATCACCACTGGGTCAGGATCCATCACCACTGGGTCGGGATCCATCACCACTGGGTCAGGATCCATCACCACTGGGTCGGGATCCATCACCACTGGTTCCCTGCAGGTTCATGTAAACCCGGAGGCCTCTCAGATGAAACGCTGTGATGTCACTGACTGGAGATGAAGGTCCAAGCTGCTCTCGTTTAATCTGAATTCAAATCATCAAACTCTGTGATGTCACTGAGAAAAATGTTTTAAATCTTCAGACGTTTCCTTTGTGTTGTTGGTTCATAACGAGTCAAACATCAGATCCCAGGAGACTCGAGGGTCCAACCACATCTACTCCTGGTCCTGGACCTCTGAGACCAGAAGGTTCTGCAGGAGTTCCTCCAGGAAAACATGAAAAACTGAATAAAATAATAATGTTTGAAGGAAGAGAAAAAAAAAGATCCAACACAGAATGAAGCAGTTTATCAACCAATACCTTTATCTCTCTCTCTTTCTGTCTCTCTCTCTCATCTCTTTCTCTCTCTCTTTCTGTCTCTCTCTCATCTCTCTCTCTATCTCTATCTGTACCCCCATCTCTCTCTTTATCTCTCTCTCTCTCTCTTTCTGTCTCTCTTTCTGTCTCTCTCTCATCTCTTTCTCTCTCTCTCTATCTCTATCTGTACCCCCATCTCTCTCTTTATCTCTCTCTCTCTCTCTTTCTGTCTCTCTTTCTGTCTCTCTCTCATCTCTTTCTCTCTCTCTCTATCTCTATCTGTACCCCCATCTCTCTCTTTCTGTCTCTCTCTCTCAACTCTCTCTCTTTCTCTCCAGCTCCTGAACTTTACGCACGGTGCCGCTTCACCTTCCTCTCGCACCTGATCCGGGGGCCGCGGTGTTTCTGCTCCTCGCCCGGTTCCGGTGGATGACCGGTGGATGACCGGTGGCTGACCGGTGGCTGACCGGTGGATGACCGGTGGATGACCGGTGGCTGACCGGTGGACTCCTCGCGGAGCTATGCGCTCGCACTGCGGGTTCATCTTGGGTCGAGTCCCCGCAGGGAACCGACCCGACCCTGACTGCCTCCACTCCCGTTTCCGCATTCCCGCAGCCTTCGTGCGCAGCGCCGCCGCGGAGCCGCGACCCGGGACCTGCACCGAGCAAACCGGTTGGTCCGGATCGTCCGAGCCGCGGGCGCCGCGTCATGTTTGCGGCTGAAGAGCGAGCGGCACCTGGAGCAGCGAGCGGCCGGAGCCTGCACCGCGGAGAGGCCGCGGAGAGAGGAGCGAGCGAGGCGGATCGAGTCCCGGGATGGAGGGCTGCTGCCGCGCGTGTATGCCGTGCCTCGGCCGGCTCTGGAACTGGATCTGGCCCGACTTCCGCTACCCCAACGTCCCGAACCACGACCATGTGATCGCCAACCCGGCGGCGCAGGCGGCGGAGATCCGCACCGTGTCCGGGGACATCCGCGCCCCGTCGCCCAAGAAGCGGCCGGTGCAGCTGTACGCGGCGCTGTTCGACTTCGTGGCCCGGAGCGACGACGAGCTGACGGTGAAGGAGGGCGACAAGCTGTCGGTGCTGGAGAAGCGGGGCGACTACGTGCTGGCGAAGAAGCTCACCGGGTCCCTGGAGTCCGGCCTGGTCCCGGCCAGCTACCTGGCGCTGCTGCAGGACGAGTTCGCCAAGCACAAGTGAGTGGGACGATGGTCCGGGTCCAACTGGTCCGGGTCCTACTGGTCCGGGGGACACTGGTCCGGGTCCAACTGGTCCGGGTCCTACTGGTCCGGGGACACTAGTCCGGGTCCTACTGGTCCGGGGACACTGGTCCGGGGACACTGGTCCGGGTCCACTAGTCCGGGTCCAACTGGTCCGGACCAATGTCCAGACTGAACCATTTAGATCTGATCTGTGTCTGAGTTAGTTCAGGTTAGTGTGAGTTAGGTTAGTGTGGGTCAGGTTAGTGTGGGTCAGGTTAGTGTGAGTTAGGTTAGTGTGAGTTAGGCTAGTGTGGGTCAGGTTAGTGTGGGTCAGGTGAAACCTTCTGGTCTACAAAGTGGGAAACTGTAGGAACCTGATCTTTGGTGCTTTGCAGTGTTTCCGGGATCAAGGACAAAAGCAAAGTGATGAGATGATGAAAATGAATCTTTACCAGAACCGAGGACAAATGAGATCTTTGCTCCAGTTTATATGAATTCAACCTTTATCACGTAGAGTTCTGATGATCCTGAGGACAGACTGAGCTTCACATGGTCCTGTGTGTTATTCTGTGGTGCATTGGATTTATTTAATTAATGAAATTATTGAGAAAGAAAATAATAAATCCCTGGTTCCAGCTCCACAGATATTTGAATCTTCTTCTATCAACAGGACGAGCATCATGATTCCATTTGGACTTTTGTTTAATGTGTTTTACACATGAAATATCATCAATTATCACAGAAAACAACAAAACAACACATTCCAGAGGCTCCTGAGGTTTTTATTTATTATCATTAAACAACTTCCAGCTCCAGAGTGAAGCCTTAAGAGGCAGAAATGGAAAATAATATTTATAATGACGTGTTCACACTGAACCTTGTCCAAGTTATTATCAGTCGACTTGCTCACTAAGACCCTGTGTTAACCTGGAGGAGATCCTAGGACCCGGTGGTTTTGTCCTGAGATCCAGGTTGTAGAGGTTTGAGGTCCCGCCTCACAGCGAGGAGGTTGACGGTTTGAATCCCGGTTGGGCTGGGATCTTGGAGTTAAGTGACCCTCACAGCATCTGATCGATGAATCGCTTCCAGATGTAACCTTCATCCAGGAAGCTCCAGAGCCTGAGGCGCGTTCTCCGCTCTGCAGCTCGTCCATTATTCATTCTGTCCGCGGGGAATCGTCATGTTTCAGCCGAGCTGTCTCCGTCTCTCCCAGGTGGACTTCACTGTGTCCTGTCACTCTGCTGAGTCTTCATGTCCCTGTGGTCAGTGACACAGGAGACGAGCTTCAGGTTTCATCCTCAAGTCAGTCTGACCAGGATCAGAGGAACATCAGAGGAACATCTCCAGGGTTTATTAATAACTCAGCTGTTTGTCTGAACAACTGAAGTCTCTCATTGGCTTGTTCAAGGAGGTTATGTTTTCACCTCTGTCTGTCAGTCGGTCGGTTGGTCAGTGAGTAACTTGCTGGAAGGAGGTTGGAGCTCCACTCAGGGTCTGAGCTCCTGGACCTGGACCCTTCATCTCATCAGATCCTCTCAGACCGGATGAGAAGCATCTGAAGCATGGCTGTCCCTCAGGTCTCACACAGACGGACAGGGACGTGTCCCGGAGACAGTCACCGGTTGCATCTGAATGTCTGACTCAGTGTTTTACTCTCTGCTCTTCTCTTGTGAGCAGCTTGTTGTTAGTTTCAGTGAAACCTGAGTGTGAGATCAGACCCGCCCTGATGACTGAGTAAATACCGGTCACTGTGTTGTGTGTGACACACCCACACACACACACACACACACACACACACTGTAAAGCACCTGTTCACTAAGTGTAACTACTTTAAAACAGCAGCTCTCAGGTCAGATCCTGTGTTCACTGGTTTTCAGGCCTCATTGTTAAAAGCTGCTGGTGTAACTGACTCGACCAGTTGTTGAAATTGTGTAATTGTATTTTTTGAGTGTGCAATGTTTACATCCTTCACTCTGTGTTTGTGTTTGTGTGTGTTTAATCCACCTCCATGTTGTTGCCCCAGGTGGTACTATGGGAACATAAACCGAGTGAAAGCTGAGAAGCTGCTTCTGGCTTCCCAAAACAAAGATGGCTCCTTCCTTGTTCGCATCAGTGAGAGTCACAGTGACGAGTACACCGTCTCCGGTAAGAGCCAGCATTCATCCATTCATCCCCTCATCCATTCATCCCTTCATCCACTCATCCCCTCATCCCCTCATCCATTCATCCACTCATCCCCTCATCCATTCATCCATTCATCCCCTCATCCATTCATCCATTCATCCCCTCATCCATTCATCCACTCATCCATTCATCCCCTCATCCATTCATCCACTCATCCATTCATCCATTCATCCCCTCATCCATTCATCCACTCATCCATTCATCCATTCATCCATTCATCCATTCATCCACTCACCCATTCATCCACTCACCCATTCATCCACTCATTCACTCATCCATTCATCCATTCATCCCCTCATCCCCGCACCCCTTCATCCACTCATCCCCTCACCCATTCATCCACTCATCCATTCATCCATTCATCCATTCATCCCCTCATCCCCGCACCCCTTCATCCACTCATCCCCTCACCCATTCATCCACTCATCCCCTCATCCATTCATCCCCTCATCCCCTCATCCCCTCATCCCCTCATCCCCTCATCCATTCATCCATTCATCCATTCATCCACTCATCCCCTCATCCCCGCACCCCTTCATCCCCTCATCCCCTCATCCCCTCATCCACTCATCCATTCATCCATTCATCCATTCATCCCCTCATCCCCTCATCCCCTCATCCATTCATCCACTCATCCATCATGTAATTCTCTCAGCTCCTTCACACCTGCTTCCCTCTTTCTTTTCCTCTCATTCATTTTCTTTATCTTCTTTCTTTCCTCTTTTAAATTCCCTCTTGTCTTTTCTTTGTGTTTTGTGGTTTGCTGTGGATTTAATGAAATTTCTTCAAACACATAAATTAAACTAGGTTTGTCTGAGTTTAACAAATATTCAAACCTCATTTACAAAACATATATTTCTCTGGAACATCTTGAGTGAATAAGCAGAGCCAGATTATTTATTTACCCCAATTTAATTTGAAATAATAAAATGACCTTTTTACAGAACAATGTAACAAAGTGATTTACAGAATAAAAAATAAAGCTTGCACGATATTAACAGGAAGTGAGGAGACGCTGTCTTACATCTCAAGAGGTAGAGTAATAAAATACTAGAGGGGAATATTAAAGTGAAAACTATTCTGAGAAGCAAACAAGTAGGTAAAGAAGAATAAAGAGATGAATCTGGATCAGTGTGTGAGATATGAATCAGCTTGTTCAGCAGCAGAGAAGCTGCCGACTCAGCGACTTCAGAAGAAAGAGCCTGAATCACGTGACTGAAACACCAAGCTGCAGTTTCCCTCCTCGGCTGGAGGTCTCCGCTGTTTCCCCCCCGCTCCCCCCCGCTCCTCCTCCTCCATCCCATCCTCCCTCCATCACTCCTGTCTATAGCCACCTCATCTCCGTCCTCCTGCTGCCGCTGCAGAGGACACCAGGGGACGCTCTGTGCCCTCAGGCGGCCATGTTGGAGGTCGTCCTCTAAGACACCCCAGGAGCTTGATCTTTAAACCTGGTGCTGAACACACGTCTTCTTTTATCTTCTTCACTTGAAGGATTCCTTTTGTCTGAGAGCTTCACTCTCATGTAACTGAAGATGAGTGCACTTCCACGTCTTCTGTTTTATTAATGCAGATTTGTGTCACAGTGACATTAATGAGAAATTCATTATTTAGTCTTGTGCATAATGTGTCAGCGTATGATAGAGATAAAGGATTTCAGAGATCTTCAGTCTCAGAGGCTGAGTGAAGATCTGCAGTCTGATTTAAACAGTGTTTAAAATGATGTCTGGTGTTTGTTGGTGACTCTGAACTGATCTCAGCTCAGTGGATCTCAATGGGACTGAGGGGGAGGGGCTCAGTTTATACATGTATGTATATATATCATATTGTAAATTATACATCACAATGTGTTTCTGGCTCATAGGGTTAGGGTTTCCAGTCTTTATTCTAAAACATTCTGACGCTCTCTCGTCTCTGAGGCTGTTTCGTCTTCTTCTTCAGAGGAACACAGACATGAGTCATTTCCCTAAAAGCTGAATTCTTCCTGAACATAAGATAAATCACTTTTTACTGCCGATGAACTTTAGACACTTTGATAAATTAAACCATAAATAAGCCGTTGAGGCGTTTGGACATTTGTCCTGTGTCTCCTTCCTTTGTTTCTACATCCAACTTTCAAATGAGAACTTCTCATTCTCTAAGCTTGAAAGAAGAAGAGACATATCTTAAAGATGATAACTAATCACGTTTTTCTTTTACACACACTTAATAACGGTGCATTGCAAACTAAGAATAGACATGTAAAGAGAAAAAAACACGTTCAGAGGATGCCACACCCTGTTAAAGCCCTATGAGATGAATGTAATTTGTGAATATGGGCTATACAAATAAAATTAGATTGATTGAAGTTAAGGAAAGCTCTTCATCAGTTTGACGACTCGGCTGACGGAGCTGCTGCAGCTCAATGTGAGATGGTGAGGTCTATGGAAGCAGGCGGGGGGGGCTGCAGAGAGATGAAGCTCCAGGGTTTATCTAGTTCCTCTCAGTGTGTTGATGAGTCACTGTCTTGTTCCTCTTCCTCTGTTATGAGCCTTCATCACCTGCAGCTCACCTTCCTCTTCCTCCTCTCTTCACCCTCTGGCTTCACCTTACTCCATTTTTCAGCAGTTCCCTCCACCAGTCATCTCTCTCTCTGATTTTCCCTTTGATCCTGACCCGTCCTGAGAGCCTGTGATGTTCCCAGTCTTAAATCCCATTAGAGCTGCTGTTGCAGACACATGATTGATGGTGGTGAGTGAACCTTCTTCTTCTTCTGGTGGATGTGTGGATGATGGTTGGTGCTCCTCTGTGTCCTGCAGCTCGCAGTGAGGGGAAGGTCTACCACTTCAGGATCCAGCGCTCCACCATCGGTGCGTACTTCGTGTCAGATAAGATCTCCTTCTCCACGCTGGGAGAGCTCATCTCCTACTACCAGAAGAACCCCCGCAGCCTGGGGGTGCTGCTGGAGGTGCCCTGCGCCCAGCAGGTAGGACTCACACTGAAACACCAGGCTCCACTGACCCACCTCCTCCCAGGTGCTGGCTCCAGGTTTACAACATCCAAACTGATTCAGATCCAGATTCTTATCTGGATTCATAAATATCATCAATCATCAACGTCTGTGAACGATCCTCAGAAATCCATGAACATCTCACAGAAGAAGATCTCTGCAGAGTCCAGTTGGATCTGCTTCAGATTCATGAGGTCCACTGAGAAACATCTCATTTAAATCAATCTCATGAAAAACAAACTTCTCCTCACAAAGTTAAAAGTACAAGAAAACATGTAACTCACAGAAACGCTGAGTCATATTACACATGATGCTTATAAAGGTCTGACAATATTCAGTTTATTGTGTCTAAAGTGCAGACACACAATCCCACGTGCACTCGACATGTGACACAAGGTAATAACTTTATTGATCCCTGCAGATCAAAGTACAAACACTAATATTGTAAAATCAGTCCCATGGTACAGTTACAGTAAAGTGATGAATACAGTTTTATATAGTGTGAATATAAGATGAATATAATATTTATAGACTGATCCTATTAGTTTATTACTGTTAACATGGACTCTGTCTGGGGTGGGAGGCTGATCAGTGGTTTTCACAGATTAATAATAAATATCACTAATATCACCAGTGCTTTTTCTTAACATGTGTAAAACGGGTTCTAGGATAAATATTCATTTCATGTTCGTCTGCAGCTTCAACAGAAATCATCTTTGTATTAATTCTAAATAAAACGAGCAGATGATAAAGACTGGACAGCGTCTGGTTCACAGTCACTAATAATAATAATAATAATAATAATAATAATAATAATTCCATATTCACAAACAAAAGCTCCAGTTTTTCACTTCATCTTCATTCGAGCAGTTTTTTCTCTGAATCCATAAAAGCTCTTGAATTTTTCTTTCTATTGTCGAAGCAGGAATTTAATCTTCTTTTAGCTCATTGTTCATAAATATAAACCAAGAGGCAAATATCTCAAATGAATCCAGTGTAAGCAGAGAAGAAAATGTTTGGCCCAGTTTTAGAATAAAGTCACGTTCAGTAATTACATGCTCCATCTCTGCAGCTCCACATTAACCCCCCCCCGTCTCATCGTTTATCCCCCCGAGGTTTCTCCTCCAACACAAGGCTTCTGAGTCGCTTCACAAACAAACACACGAGGATTTTACACAACATTTAGAAAATGAGAAAGAGATGAAAACTCTTCTTCTTCTGTATCTGAGTCACTCAGTGATTCCTCCGTCTTCTCTCTTCCCTTCCAGCGGAGGCTCTGAGTCCGAGGCCACGGACACACTGAGGCAGAGACACACACACAATCAACACACACACACACACACACACACACACACATAGACACACAGACACACACACACACACACACACACACACACACACACACACACACACACACACACACACACACACACACACACACACACACAAACACACACACACAGAATAAGCACATGTTCAGAACCGAACTCAAAGAAATCAAGCGAAGCCCTTATGTTCCTCTGAGACTTAAATCATATATTTTTCTTTATTGTGTGTTTTACTTTGATATGTTTGTGTGGATGATTCCATTTCATTAAGATGAGGTCACTTTCTAAAAGCTTGGATGCATGAAACTCAGAATCTATATAATAATCAGAGCTTCAGAGTTGATTTCTCAGGTTTTAACAGATTTAAAAAACAATCATCAAAGAAAAGGTGACCTCATTAGTTTTTCTGTCCACAGTCATTATGTGAATCTAAAGAACTGGTTCATGGAGAGAAGTCGTTACTGGAGCTGGTTTTCCTTCGATTTAATTTGTCATTGATTCTCTAAGAATCAGACGAGTCTTTTCACTGCTTTATAGAAACACGTGTGGAGATGATCACGGTTCTTTAGTTGAGTTTCAATTTTCATCCATTTCTCACAACTTTAACACATCAGAATGAATGTTATACTATAAGTGCAACCTTTAGATTTCATGATGTGTGATTTATGAAATGTACATTTCAAAGCTCTGTTGTCATCAATTAGAAAACGAGACATTAAGACGTCTTTAAATGTTCCAGCAGTTTGATGTCCGGACATTAAAACGGCTCCTCACGGCTTTTCAATCTCTTTTTATCGACTCGCTCTCGTTTCCGGAGATTAACAGAGAAACGCTCAATAAAAAGCTCAGAGTCTCAGTTTGTGTCCTTCAGCTTCAAGCAGTGGATCAACTCTGTTCAACAAACACACAACAGACTGTCTGTGAAGCTCCAGTCTGATGATGTGGAAACTGGTTCCAGTTCAATTTGTTCCAGTTTGTTTTGTACAAACTTTTATTGAAGCTTCAGCAAATCAAAACAAAGCTGAATTAATTTATTCTCGTGTGTTTAAGCAAATTAAAAATAGAGACACTTTGATTTTTTTTAACTTAACTTGATCTGTACTTTATTTTATTTTATTTCTGAGTGATTTTATAGTTTTATATTTGTTTTAATCATGTTTTATTATTGAATCATTTCATTGGTCTGTTCATTTCATTTCATGTTCATCTCAGCACTTGATTATTAGAGGAAATCGTTTGTAGCAGCTGATTAATAATGAAAATAAATGAAGTCATTCGTTCATTCATCTTTTTTCATTCTTTCTTTCACTAACATCAAACAATGCTGCTGATCTGCTGAAATAGTGAGATGAGATTTATCTGTAAAGGGAGATTTGATCCACGTTTTGCATCAGGAGGCAAATAAATGTTGTAAAAACTTGATTTTCATGATATTTTCAAGGATCCTGAGAATTAAATAAAACTTCATAAGCAGCATTAAAGGTAAATATCAGCACATTAAATCAGAAAACGTGCTGAGACAAGAAATCGTTTTAAAAGTGGTTTTGGTAACTTGACTTTGCCAGAGTCAAGTTTCTAACATGTGAAATGAAACTTCCTGTTTAACTTCAGCTTCTCTCACTTGACTTCATCTGGAAATCAACGTTTCAAATGAGGCCAAACTGGGAGTTTCCAGACACCCAGTTTAAAACCACACTAGTTCTGAGTCACATGATAGTGAAGTACCAGTTGTGCTACTGGGAGGTTTCCAGCAGTTGTCTCACTCTGTGGTCTCTGTGCAGCGGGAGCTCTTCGACATGGAGCCGTGGGAACGACCTCGAGAGGAGTTCAAGCTCCACAGGAAGCTGGGAGAGGGACACTTCGGGGAGGTCTGGGAGGCGCAGTGGACCACGGAGAACAAGAAGGTGGCCATCAAGATGCTCAAACAAGGTAGGACTGCTCCGACCTGAACCTGAAGCTCAATCCTGCTGCGTCACACCACACACACTCACACCAGGCCTCTGAGAAAGGTCTGCTTCTCCTCATCCAGGAGGTAGTCCCTGAGAAACCAGTGAGAACATCAGAAACCATCTCACACCAGGCCTCTGAGAAAGGTCTGCTTCTCCTCATCCAGGAGGTAGTCCCTGAGAAACCAGTGAGAACATCAGAAACCATCTCACAGTGTTAAAGAGATAACAGTTCCTGGAGCGTGAGTTCTTCTCTGGGCCTCGTCTCATGCGTCCATCGAGGTGCGTGAACCTGTGTGAGGTCCTTCACACAGGAACACAAACTCCAGGTGCTGAGCAGGGGACTCTGAAGATGCTGTTCTATCTGGAGATAGAACACAAGCTACATGTGTTGTTTCTTAGCAGAATGCATTGTGGGTACCCATAAGGCCCCAATCACAATCATGAAGCTGAAGATGTGAGCTCCCACTCTTCTTCACGTGTTTCCTGTTCACTGGGGCTGAGGCTGGATTCCTCCAGGATTCACCTGAAAACAAAACTGTCACAGAAAGAAAACCTGGAATGAGATGAAATCAACTCTGTTAAAATCAGTTTAACTATAAAACATCAACTTGTTCACGTTCACTGCATCGCTGAGCCGTGGGCGTGTCCCATACAGGTGACAGCGCTGCTGTGGGCGTGTCCCTTCAGGTGACAGCGCTGCTGTGGGCGTGTCCCATCAGGTGACAGCGCTGCTGTGGGCGTGTCCATACAGATGACAGTGTGTTGTGGGCGTGTCCCTTCAGGTGACAGCGCTGCTGTGGGCGTGTCCCTTCAGGTGACAGTGTGCTGTGGGTCGTGTCCCTTCAGGTGACAGCGCTGCTGTGGGCGTGTCCCTTCAGGTGACAGTGTGCTGTGGGCGTGTCCCTTCAGGTGACAGTGCTGCTGTGGGCGTGTCCCTTCAGGTGACAGTGTGCTGTGGGCGTGTCCCTTCAGGTGACAGCGCTGCTGTGGGCGTGTCCCTTTAAGGCGACAGTGTGCCGTGGGCTCAAAATAAACTGATGGAGGTGACGGGGAACGATGAGGGTGTTTGTTTGGGTTGTGAGTGCACGAGCGTGCACGAGCGTGCACGTGCTTTCAAACGCTGGTGGGACTGATGGCCGCTGATTGGTTCACATTCCAGAAGGAAACAGCTGATGACGCATGCAGGGGTTCAAATCCCAGACTGTAACTTGAGGACATTTTGGAGACGATGTGTGTAAACGAGTCTGATTAACTCCGGGTTGTGTTTGTCCCCCTCGTCTCATCTCAGAGGACACGAAGCAGGACGAGTTCGTGAAGGAGGTCCAGGCTCTGAAGAGCCTCCATCACCCGAAGCTCATCCAGCTGCTGGCCATGTGCTCCAGAGGAGAGCCGGTCTACATCGTCACGGAGCTCATGAGCAAAGGAAGCCTCAAGTCCTACCTCGCCTGTGAGTGCACACACACACACATGCTCACAGACACACCGACACACACACACACACACACACATGCTCAGAGACACACACACACACACATGCTCACAGACACACACACACACACATGCTCACAGACCACACACATGCTCACAGACACACACACACACACACATGCTCACAGACCACACACACACACACACACACACACACACACAGAGTTAAGAGCATGTCAACCCTTCAGTAAGTCTGTTATCATTGTTTATTTTCTCTGCTGTTGATTTAAGAGGTTTTAAAACTGAAGGTTAGTTTTTCTTATCTCAGTTTGAGAATTCAAGTTCTTCACTCAGACATTTATCTGAAAACATATTTAGGTCAAATCTCTTCCGTGTGTCTTATTCTGTGATAACACTCTTCCCTCGAACACAGTTTGTTAAATAAGAAACTCCTCTTGACCTGTGTGTGC
Organism: Pseudopleuronectes americanus; assembly: GCA_038501795.1. Classification (NCBI taxonomy): domain Eukaryota; kingdom Metazoa; phylum Chordata; class Actinopteri; order Pleuronectiformes; family Pleuronectidae; genus Pseudopleuronectes; species Pseudopleuronectes americanus. Next base: position 30,040 of record JBAMIH010000172.1, read on the forward strand.
TCAGCGGCTGAAGGTCAGGTGCTGACCTCTGCTCACCTCATCTACATGGGCAGTCAGGTGGCAGAGGGCATGGCCTACCTGGAGGACAGGAACATCGTCCACAGAGACCTGGCAGCCAGGAACGTCCTGGTGGGGGACGACCTGGTCTGCAAGGTGGCCGACTTCGGACTGGCTCGGATCATTAAGGTGAGAGGTTCAGTGTCCTCTTACAGGGATTTATGATCATATTAATTATAATGAAATAAATCATACAGAGCTTCCAAGACTTTATTATCAGTTTAGAAAGAGACGAGTCAAATGTTCTGTTTAACATTTAAACATGAATCACCTCAATACAAAGACATTGACTGTAAGTAAATGAAGCTGCTCTCTGCTCCACGGTTTTATACCATCTACTTAAAAAGTCTTCTAAGTAAGAAATACACTCATTTATCTAGTTTCTATCAGAAGTTTAATAATGTGACTTTTTATACATCGTGATTCTGTTGAAATTAACCTTAATATATAATCTGGATGTTTGTGGCATCACATGATGTTAATAATCAGGTTCCAGGTGTTAAATCTTAATTTATCTCAACATCTTTTTTCTTCTTGTAAAACATGAAAACACATCGATGACTCGTTCTTCATTCAGGGACATTCACTCGTTCTGCGTCCAATCAGAAGCTTCCTGGAACTTTACACTTCCTCCCTGTGATCGAATCTGAGCGTTAGCGAGCAGAGAACAGGATCCTGAGCTCTGAGTGTTTACCTCAGGGATCTGTTCAGATCAGAGCTCAACCATATCAATATAAAAATGATTTCATATATGTTTTATTACAGAAGCATGTGACAGTGGTTTTGTGTTGATGTTCCTGAGAATGAAAATGTCCTGTTGACACGCGGCTCGTTTGGTATTTACACACAACAGAGATGAGAGCATGTCTCCGGTGATCTAATGTGACACGTGAGGAAACGTTTTAACACAAAGTGAACCTGGTGACCTCTGCTCCACAGGACAGTGTTTACACAGCGAGCAGAAACACAAAGATCCCCGTTCGCTGGACGGCTCCGGAGGCGGCCATCTACCAGCGCTTCTCTGTGAAATCAGACGTGTGGTCGTTCGGCGTTTTGCTCTACGAGATGATGTCACGTGGCAAAATGCCTTATGAAGGTAGAGCATCAAATAAACCACTGTTAAACTACAGCAGAATCCACATAACGATAACTGCTGCTTCTCACTCGTGTATCTACATTACACAGTATAATATAACTTTAATATATGTATAGAATATAATATTCCTAATATGTTTTATTCTTATTCTTTATCTCTATAGTTTTGGTTCTTATATGTTTAGTGTGAAGCCCTGTTGGCCTGTCTTCATGTGGACGCAGGAGCTCAGATGAAGACACAGAAACACAATAAGACACATTTCACTGACTCTGGTCTTTTCCAGACTTTTGATCTAAATGGATTTGAAGTGTCTGTAGTTTAGAGACGATGGAACATCTTGACTCGTAGCAGTGGTTAGTGGCTGCTCCTCTGATGCTCATGTTCCTTTCTGCTTCAGGGAAAAACAACAAGGAGGTGTTGGACCTGCTGTCCTCTGGATTCCGGCTGCCCTGTCCAACCCGCTGTCCTCCCAATATTTACCGTATCATGATGGATTGCTGGGCCGCTGAGCCGTCCAAGAGACCCTCCTTCCACGCCCTGCACAGCCAGCTGGACTCCATCTACGCCCGGATATATTTCAAGACTATAGAGGTCTAGAGAGAGGGACACAGAGGGACACAGAGGGACACAGAGGGACACAGAGGGACACAGAGGGACACAGAGGGACACAGGGACGATGAGAGGATGTAAACTGAGCAACAGCTGTTCCTCTGCAAACTGGTCCTCGACAGACGATGGACTACGAGCAGGAGGAAGTTTTTAAAGCCACACACGTCTACAACAGGGTAAATGTATTTGAGCAGCAGAGCGGTGAAACGTGACGAGAGGCTTCTCCTCACACGAGACAGATGGACATGGGGTCAGGAGGCTGTGAACTGAGAAGGAGGTTGTGAGGTCACTGCTTCACACCCGCTGCACATTCACAGCAGCTCCTGCTTGGAGTTTTATACTCTGAAGTGTTTTCTAAACGATGTTTTATTACCTGTGGACGTGCCATGTCTGCGTATGCACATATTGAAATGTTCTGAAGTCACAGGTCAGGACTAATCACCTGTCTTCTGATTGAAAGCCAGTTCTAAAAATTGAGGTTATGTGCAATAATGATCCTTCTGCTGGGTGTGAAGCCATGCTGGGACCTGGTGCTGGGACGTCCCAGAGGAAGAAGACCAGCCTGCACCAGGACCGGAGGATGGATCCAGCAGCTTTGAGATCTTTGAGTTTCCTCTGACCCTCAGGTCAACTTGTGCTGGGAGGTTGAAGGATTCAGTCTCTTATCCGTCAGGAGGGATGAGGACAGGGACCCACACAGCAGACTACACACATGCACACGTATCAGTCAAACATGTGTCTTCATGTGTTTTTAGAAAATTCTTCAAATCTCTTTAAAATATAGTTTTGATGCTTAACAAAGTCTCAGGTTCACAGAAGAAGAAGCAGAATGTGTGTAGCAGATCATTGTAAAACCACAATGTGTGTAGTGTGCAAACAGATCCATGAGATCTACTGGATCTTCTCCTGATCCTGATCTGACACATCCAACATCCTTCCACCCAGTTTGGTGTCGTCCGGTAGCTTCTCTGGGATCCTGCTGACAAACCAACAGACTCAGATGAATGGATCTCCTCCTCGATGAAGGGAATCACTTATTAAGATTAAGATTAAGATTAAGATTTTTAAGATTAAGATGCATTTAATTATTAAATGCACATGTAACAATCAATATGTTCTGGAATCTGATTTTACAACCTCTGCTGTAACAACAGGACCGCTCGTGTTAGCTTAGCCACCGCGGAGCTAATCTGTCAGTAGCTTTAATCACAGACGGGAGGAAGGTGAAGCCAAAACATTCTATAATGTGACATCAGAGTCTGCAGCAGTGATCACCATGTGGTGTCGAGGTCCATAACCACACTGGACCAATCAGGAGTCAGCGTCAGCTGTCAATCATGATGTCTTTTTTTCCATTTGGTCCATGTCCCATCTGCTAACATGGAGGAGATCAGTTTATGAGCTGTACTGCAGCCAGACACCAGGGGGCGAGCCAGAGGTTTCGGCTTCACTTTTGGAGCCGTCATGTCGTCCATGTTTATTCACAGGCGTGCCAGTGTTAGCATGCTAACTAGCATACATTCAAATGATTAGCATTGATCCACACTGAAGAAATGTAGCGTATCTCGCACGTCAGCACTGATCTGTGTTCACAGGATAAACCCAGGAACAGACACTGTAGCGCCACCTTCAGGTCAAACTGTCCAGCTGGTGATAAGGATCCAGGTCAAAGGGCTCTAGTTTCACCATCTAAGTGCATTTAGTCCACGTTCGCCCTCTACTGGTGGAAACGAAGGTCACTGCACCAGAAGCTTTGTGTTTAAGTGTTGATCCTGAATCTCGTATCAATGATGGGTGATCGCCCCGAGCAACGCATCAACAACGTGCCTGACGACATCTCCTCACTGGACCGACCCAGTTGTGTCTCTGGGCCCAGCATGGCTTCACCTGTTGTCTTGTTCTTCTCCACTAAGTGTTTTCTTCAGCCCAGGGTCCATCACAGGGATTTGAGAAGGTTCAGCAGCAGGTTCCATGTTTAGTGAGGGGATGTTCTGATGATCATTTGATTGATGCTGCCGCGGTGCTTGAGAAGCCACCGGGCCACCGTGCCACTGGGCCACCGTGCCGCATGTACAGCCTTCAGTTATCAAAGCTCTTCTACAGGCCCACGACTTACAAAGTGCTTATGTTTACACACGTCTATACTAACTATACAACATGGACAATAAAAACTACAAAAATGACCAAAACGATGTGCAGAGTAAATCAGACTCAGATCCCAGGAGCAGGAACTGGGATTTCTTCACCACCTGTGTTGTGATGCAATGTGATTTAAGAACAATGACACTTTGGTCTTTTATGAACGATATCCACAGAAGACGAAGCCAAGTTCAACTTGAGCCACGATCACAAGAGTGAGTTCTGTGTGTGGCCGAACTCCAGGAGTCAAAGAATAAAGTGTTTTAAGTATTGTTATAACGTGTGTCTGTGCTTTTCTCTCATAACGTCTGTTGTCTGACATGTTCTTACAGAGTTTAATGAGATCGTGGAGATGATCCTGGATTCATCACAGAGTCAAATCATTTCAATGTCATCTGTAATACTTAGCTGCTAACTGCTAACTGTAAGAGACAAGTAGCTCTTTGTGAGTCAGAACTTTGTGTAAAACCTGTTTGTCTTTGCTTGTCAACACATGCACGTGTGTAGCTGTGTGTAGCTGTGTGCACGTGTTTCCTGATAGCTGCGACAGTCCCATCCCACCTGTAGGGGGAGTCAGAGTGCAGCTGAGTGTGAGCCGGTCGCTTTAATTGATTGATTCTTCATCGAATATGGATCCAGAGCTGAGGGACTTTGTGTCTGAGGGCCTCGAACCTCCGGTTTTACAGGATCAACGAACCAGTCATGAGAAAGCCTTCCTCATGATGAGGATGATGATGATGATGATGAGGAGGATGACGCGTCAGAGCAGAGGCGGGTCTCACGCTGTTATCTGTTCTGTGGACGGAAGCTTTGAAGTCTTTACTATCAGGAGCCGCTGGAGACACTCAGGTGCCGAGTGTCCGGAAGACATCCCGAGGACTCCTCCGTCCTCCAGCTGTCCGACAGGAGGACAGACAGGGGGACAGACAGGGGGACAGACAGGAGGACAGACAGGGGGACAGACAGGAGGACAGACAGGAGGACAGACAGGGGGACAGACAGGAGGACAGACAGGGGGACAGACAGGAGGACAGACAGGGGGACAGACAGGAGGACAGACAGGAGGACAGACAGGAGGACAGACAGGAGGACAGACAGGGGGACAGACAGGAGGACAGACAGGGGGACAGACAGGGGGACAGGGGCCACTCATGGTCATCTATGGGCGAGTGTCTGCGCAGAGCTTGTCCATGTCTGGAGACACTATGGAAGAGGATCTCCGGAGAGAAGCCTCCCTCAGCTGGAGGAGGTGAAGGAGCAGGAGGAGGTGAAGGAGAAGATGAAGGAGTAGGAGGAGGTGAAGGAGAAGATGAAGGAGTAGGAGCAGGCGGTGAGGAGGAGGAGGCCGCCCCGCAGGAGGCCGCCCCGGACCGCAGCTCCCTGTACACGGCCGTGTGGCCCTTCGAGGCCCGGCACCCGGACGAGCTGTCCTTCCGGGAGGGGGACCTGTTCCGCGTCACGAGCCGCTCCGGGGACTGGTGGAGCGCGAGGAGGACCGACCCGACCGGGCGCGTGCTGGAGACCGGGATCGTCCCCCACAACTACCTGGTCCGAGCCGAGTCCCTGAGGAGACAACCGTGAGTTCGAGTCCCATCACTGATCTTTATTATGACTCCATCTGTAGATGATAAACTTATGGATTGTAATTATGGAAGTTCTTACTGGAACCAGCTGCAGCCAGTTGAACCAGTCTGTTTGGATCAAAACCTCCTGAAAGTTACAAAGTGGTGTCAAAACTTTACATATTTATAAAACACATTGTAAAGGTTTGAATCTGAAACTGATCGATTTCCTTACTTTGAAACTTCCCTGTGAATTGAGCTTCTCCTGCTGTGGAGGGACTTCAGGTCTCAAAGGTCTGAAATATGAGTTTATAGGTTTAGAGTCATAAAGACTGGACCCAGGGGGAAACTGCCTCCAGCTCCTGATCAACACAAATATAAAATACATATCTTTAATTCTACAGACGTGTAGAAGAGGAACCAGGTGTTCCTCAGGGTTTATGGCTTCAGTCATTCGCTCAGAGCAGAGAAAGACATTCAGGCACAAACAGGAACCACCATGAAAAACATGCTTATGTGGCATCAGGACTTTAAGTTTATTGTGGCTCAGATACAAACAGACACAGCAGTGATGTGACTGTGCAGGAGGAACCTGGTGGAGAACCTTCAGCTCCACAGGGAGTCGGCTGCTGCTCCTCCACAGAGCAGCACGAGCAGATCAGAGCAAATGTCAGTGATTGTGTTTGGTGTCAGTTGTTTGGTGTCAGTTGCTGAGACGTCACCTCAGCGGCTCGGCCTCGACACACAACCTGCTCCCTGGGCTGTGGTACGAGAGCAGCTTCCCTCACACTTCATCATGTTGCTGGAGCTCAACTCTTTCATTTCATAACTTATGAAACGTGCAACTTGTGCAGTCACAGATTCACAGATTCAAACCTCTGACCTCACACAACTTCATCAGCAGTCGACAGGTGATGCGCCGTGTGTCACATGACAGGATTGCAGTGCGACTCGTTGGACTTGTATTTTTTCACAAAGCACAATATTAAATCACATTTGTTTTCACACTTTGTGTTTGTGTGTGTTTGTGTGTGTTTGTGTGTGTGTGTGTGTGTGTGTGTGTGCAGAAAGGGAAGTGTGCGACGTGCAGGTGCTGCAGAGATTATAAATAAAATGTAGTTTTTTATTGTAGAGTTTCTCTTTTTATTGCTGAATCATATTTAAGCTTTTTGTTCTCAAAGTAAAACACAGGTCACCAGGTTAATAGTTTGTTCCACTTGTGATCCTGTTGCTTCTTTTATTTTTTTAAATAAACAGTTTTATTTGAATTTGTATTATATCATATATTCATTGATATTGTTTAATCTTCAAATGTTTTGCATCTCTTCAGTTTGTCGTCGCCTCAAACACTAAAATCATCAAAACCCGAACCTGAGTCTGCAGCAGATGTTCATCTCATTAAAGCTTCTGATGACAGGAAGATAACGAGAGAGAAGTCGACAGACAGAAATGAAATCTATGACACCATCTCTGAGGCTGTGTCCTTCAGGGACGTCTCAAGTGAGGCCGACTCTCACATGAGATTTCAATGACTAACGAAGTCATCACTGATCTGACTCCACCTGAACACAGTGCAGAACGTTTCTCTGCTGAACGTCTCCTGGGACAAACCAGCCACTGCTGCACGTTACTGAAGAATCTGTCACTTCTGGCTCCACAACATTGTTGAGACGCCGCATGTCATCGTGTGTTGTTTTCTTATCATGTGACTGTTCCCATGGAAACGGGCTGTCAGCTCGTCGGCTGGTTTCACCTGACGACAGGTTTGAGTGATTCATGTTTACAGCAGGAAACAAATCCTCCAAACATCAAACTTCTATCAAGAGAATCACAGACGTCTCATAAAGAGCTTTGATTTTACATGAGCGCTATGAAGATATTCATGTGTTCATATCTGATGACGTGTGAATCGGTCCACTTCCTGTCTCCTGACTCGTCTTCTTCCTGATCCATGCAGGTGGTTCTTCGGTCAGATGAACCGGTTCGAGGCTCAGAGTCATCTGCTGGCAGCTGGAAACCAGGACGGCTCCTTCCTCATCCGCCAGAGTGAGAAGGACAACGTTGGACATGTTCTCTCAGGCAAGTGGGGGACAAGTGTCCCTCAGGAAGTGGACAGCTCCACCAGAGAGGGACACACTCGTTTCCACAGAGCAGCTTCACCAAAACTCCACATTAACATCATTTGTTTAACTCTACATTAATCTTTGGAAACAACAACAATTAATATATATAAAATACAAAGCTTTAAAGAAATATGTGTCTTATAATACAACACATCAAGAGAGGCTAAATATATATATTATAAATGCTTTATTATTATTACTTTTAATAGATGTATAAAAAGTGTATAAAATGCAATATATAGCATAGATAGAAGATCATTAATAATTAATGACTTTGTAACCATTCTGACTGTGTGTGTGTGTCTCCCTGTGTGTGTGTGTGCCTGTGTGTCTCCCTGTGTGTGTGTGTGTGTGCGTGTCTCCCTGTGTGTGTGTCTCTGCAGTGAGGTCGAGCAGTCGAGTGAAACATTACAAAGTCCACGAGGCGTTGGACTCGTTCTACGTGCAGCCGACTCAGATCTTCACGTCTCTGGTGGAGCTGGTGAAGTTCTACGAGTCCCACAGCCTGGTGAACACGGGGCGGCTGGGGAGCGTCTGCAGGAGAGTACGAATCCTTCTGGGGTCTGAATGTGTGAGAAGCTGATGTTTGTTCAAGTGTTGCAGACGTCTTGATTGACAGCTGAGACTGACTCATGATTGACACTTTTGAAACAAATGTTTCTCTTTGAGATTCTTGACGTGTTAATGTTTTAAAACCATTCATAGTTATATTTTAATGGGAACGTGTGTTTCCTGCATCAGAAGCAGCCCGACACCCCCGACCTGAACCACTTCACAGTGGACGAGTGGGAGCTGCCCCAGGACCAGTTCAGCCTGGAGGAGGAGCTGGGGAAGGGATACTTCGCTGACGTGTACCGAGGACGCTGGAAGAACCACATCAACGTGGCCATCAAGATCATCAAGAGCGGTGAGTCCTCCTCCTCTCAGAAGGTCCTCTCAGGAGCACCATCACAGGATCTGAGTTAAATCCACTCTCTGATTGTTTCTTTATTTCAACAAGTTATCATTAATCAATCAATCATCACATTTTATTTGTATAGCCCATATTTACAAATCTGACATGTATTGAGTGGTCATTCCCTCTCTCTCTCTCCCCGTCTCCAGACTCGGAGTTGAACCACCGGGAGTTCCAGAGGGAGGTCCAGATCCTGAAGAGTCTCCGTCACCGTCACCTCATCTCTCTGTTCGCCGTGTGCACGGCGGCGTCTCCGTATTACATCATCACCGAGCTGATGGAGAAAGGCTGCCTGCTCACGTTCCTCAGAGGTGAAACATCTCCCACCACACCACCTTCATTTGACTCAATATCTCCAGTTCGCACCAGCACGCCCGGCCAGCAGGTGGCGATAAAGTCGACATCAACGATCTGTTCAATACTAGAACTTCACTTCTGTTTAAAAGTGCATTAGATGAGAGTTTCTTCTTCGTGTGCTCATCTCAAGCTTCACTACATGCTTCCTTGTTTTGAGTCTAAATCTTTGTGCGTGTCCGCCTCAGGCCCAGAGGGGGCGCTGCAGGACACCGCGGCGCTCGTGGACATGGGGGCCCAGGTGGCTGATGGGATGTCCTACCTGGAGGAGCAGAACAGCATCCACCGAGACCTGGCGGCTCGAAACGTGCTGGTGGGAGGAGACTACATCTGCAAGGTGGCCGACTTCGGTCTGGCCCGGGTGATCAAGGTGCGGGGGGGGGGCGGACGCAGCCGATGAAACAAAGAAGTGAATGAATGATTAAAGCTTTGTTTCCTCCAGGAGCCGTTCTACATCTCAGATGATAAGAAGATCCCCTACAAGTGGTGCGCCCCGGAGGCCATCAGCCACGGGAGGTTCTCCAACAAGTCGGACGTCTGGTCCTTCGGCGTCCTGCTCTACGAGATCATCACGTACGGAGGCGTTCCCTACCCAGGTCTGCTCCCCCGCTGTCATCACAGGGAGTAATGCTGCTTCTGTAATCAGATTACAGTTTATCATTCCTCATTCTGATCATTTAAAAACCTCTGGAAAGTCAGTTTTTCAGTAAAAATGTTAAAGGAAGTGAAAGTAAATGTATTTAAACGTTTGTGGTTTAGCAGAAAGTCTGCAGGTGAATGTGCAGATGTTTGAGTGGGAAACAAACAAGAGTCCTCACTTCTCCCTCTCCCCAGCCTTCAGTAACCAGGAAGTGTACCAGCAGGTCACCAAAGGTTACAGGATGCCCGCTCCCGCCAAGTGCCCCGAGCTTCTCTACAGCATCATGTTGAAGTGTTGGAGCCACGAGCCCGACGAGCGTCCCAGCTTCAAGTCCCTGAAGCTGCAGCTGGAAGGCAGCTTGTACGAGATGGGGTGACTCCGCCCCCTCCCCCGCCCTCCTCTGACCTCCCCCGCCCTCCTCTGACCTCCCCTGACCTCCTCTGACCTCCCCTGACCTCCTCTGACCTCCTCTGACCTCCTGCTCAGCGCCACGGACACGGAGCGGCGACTGGGACTCGTCACCGAGGAAGATTATTTAAAAACCAGGAAGTAAAAGAACAGAATCACCCACTCCCTCAGTATCCCACACTTCACTATGTAGTGACTATAAAGTGAGCTCATCGGGGAAAGAGGATCAACAACAACAACAACAACAACATCAACCGGGGCCATATTTGTATTTCATCATATTTGTTAGTTTTTTTAGGAGCAAACTGAATTTCCAGTTTTATTTCGTCTCATGTGATCGGAGACTGAAAATCTGAGTTTCCATCCGGAGCTGAAGACGATCATGAAAATAAAACTTTTACTTTTACTCTGTAAGGAGCATTAACTGATAATGAATCAGTTAATCTGCAGATTAATCCATAACTGTCAATCTATATTAAATACAGCCCAGATTTTCTAAATGAAGTGATTCATGTTTGATAAATCTGCAGAGTCAGAAATTCTTCTTTAAACTTTAATTATAAGAAAGTTAAGATCTTATAATTTCTTCTAAATAAAAAAATCTATTTTTTCAGTTTCTTAACGTGAAAATTGACAAATGCTTATTTCAAAGCCTGGAAACAACATAAACAGAAGTTTGATCAACATTATGAATGAATAGTCTTTGTCCAGTGGGGGGCAGCACAGCTCAACGTTGGTTGAACTGGATTTTCATGTTAAAGTTTCAGTATTTAACAGTTTCTCTAAATCTGAGATGTTAAAATTTTGAAATGCTTCATCAACCAGGAACAAAATCTTAGATTTATAATCATATGATATAAATAATAATACATATTTATGTAAATTACACAGTTTTGATTGAGCTGTGGAACAAGTCGTCTTAATTCAAGCAGACACATTTTTATTTCTGTAATGTTCTTAAGATATTAGAGTATTAATCAGAAATCGCTTCCCAGCCTTAGTACAACCAATCAGCATCAGGCTGCTGATCCTTTAATACAATAAAGCAGGTTTACGGTTGCCATGGCAGCTGTAAAGCTTCCGATCAATGATATTTTTATTAAATATGTTTAATAAAGGTTGTATGATATGAAGACTTTGTCAGATTCTAACCAAACTGTGAACGTGAAGTTAAACCAAAGAGAATCTGCCTCAAACCTGAAGGAAACCGACCAATCACGTGGAGCCTGGTGCCGACAGGATGTTACAAGATTGTTCTGAAACGACTTCCTGTTTTTATTTGACTGTTATGACATTTTCATGTGAAATTATTTAAAAAGTCTATAAATCCTCTCGTTACTTATTCATCACCTTATTGTTATGATGTTTTTAATTTGGGATTTCATTAAGGACTCTTGGTGTGTGTGTGTGTGAGAGTGTGTGTTTGAGTGTGTGTGTGTGTGTGTGTGTGTGTGAGAGAGTGTGTGTCTGTGTGTGTGTGAGAGAGTGTTTGTTTGAGTGTGTGTGTGTATGTGTGTGTTTGAGTGTGTGTGTGTGTGTGTGTGTGTGTGTCTGTGCGTCTCTGTGTGTGTGAGAGTGTATGTTTGTGTGTGTGTGTGTGTGTGAGAGAGTGTGTTTGAGTGTGTGTGTGTGATTGTAATAATTGTTTTCAACAATCAAACAAAAAACAAAAGTCCACTTTTGAAGAAAGTGTCGACAACCTGTTGATTCCTGAACACACAATGAGTTCTGTGTTGTTCCACTGGTGAGGCAGCAAAAGTACACACTGGATACACAACAGCCTGATGTGTATTCACACATACACACACTCGCACTCAGACACACACATGGTCTCGGAGGCAGGAAACCACCCGGCCAGTGATTCAGCCCGGTCCAGTAGATGTGGTGTTCTGGTCCTCCCCCCTCCCCCCTCCAGCCCTCAGGTTGACCCCGCTGACCCCGGAGCAGCTGATCCTTCGCCAGGCGCCATCAGAAGCAGACACACACGTCTCAGGCTGATTACACAGTCGGGGGAAACTGAGACGCTGAATGTTATTAGAGGAACATTTTATAAAGCAACATGTAAAGCTTGATGGATCATTTCTATTTCTATATTTCCAGGTTTTATTTATAGATGTTAACACCTGATCTGGAGTCTGTAAGTTGCTCTGACTCTGTTCCAGGGAGGAAACCTCTGGAGATATGTCAGTGTCCAGGACACAGACTGAGGTTTGTCTTTGGTTCAGGCTGTTTTCATATCAGTATGTAAGAAATGTAAGAATTAGTATATTTATAACCACGTAGAGACCGACGTGCTCCCAGTGAAAACATGGAACATGGCCGACACTCCCTCTGGATGTTTCTGTAGGATCATGTGTGTGATTGTGAACATCTACCATGACACATCTTTAAGATCCAGTTCATCAACACGTCGTTTGGTTTTAGTTCCAGGGGGAAACTAAAGTTCAGAACCTGATCAACTCCAAAGTGACACTCACACAGTGTGATTGTGTTTGTCGTCACGTCTCTTCTCCAGTTTGTGTCTCCTCGTCCTCCAGGTTCCAGGTTCCAGGTTCCCTCACCTTTACTCACACTCACCTTTGTACAGACTTGACCCCCGAACTCTCTCCCCCCGCGCTGCAGAGTCTTCTGGATAAACTCTCATTTCACACTTTGTTTACGGAGTTTTCATCATCAGCTGCACGGGGGGGAAGTTAAAGGAACCTGAGGACACAACACAACTTTCACAGCTGAGGCCAAATATAGAAGACAACACTTTCCCACATGTAAAATGACACAACTCTAGTAAACGAATCACATGAGATGGAAACAGAGAAACCTGCTCCTCCTGTTTAACAGCTGATCCGTGTTCATCATCCTCTTCATGTATGATCCTGTCTCACACGCGTGACCTGCTGTCTCATCCTCACTTCAAAAAACACTTCCTCTGAAGGAAGCGTGACTTTCTACTGGAGTTCATAATCAGCTGATATGAACCCCCCCCCACACACACTCAACGAGCTCCTCTTATCAGTAGATATGAGCTGCTGGTTTCCTCAGTTACATTTCAACAGTAAAACAAATATTTTCAGCGTCCTCGTTTCTAAAAAAAGGAACTTTTATCTAAAGCTAACATTCTCTGCTTATTTGAACTGAACCGGAGCGGAAGAGACCTTCACCCCCGACATGCAGCTGTCAGAACCTTTCACAGAATCTCATCTCTTCATCCTTCGACCCAAACAACATCATCTCTGTCCAAAATAACAGAAAACACCTGAGACCAGAGTCCAGGGTCTCACTGAACTCTGATGACCTCACAGAAGAAGCTGCTCAACTGATTTCAAACTAATGTCCCAGAAACAGAGAGATGTTTGTTCCAGAGCTTCAGACTCTTCAGGTCAGTGTGAACCTGAACATCAGGTGTGAACGGTTCCTCAGAGCAGATGAGAAGTTCTGGGTCTGGATCAAACTGAACCTGGTTCTGTTCCAGAGTGAAAACAATTTGTTGGATTGTTTGGACCAATCGGAGGAAGTAGAGACAGAATTAAACAACAGAAGAAGAAGAAGAAGAAGAAGAACAAGAAGAACAAGAAGAACAAGAAGTCTAAACCGCCGACAATAAAATGTTTGAGCCACGAGGACGTTCATGTTGCATTTTAACTAGTGTGGAGTACTGTGGTACTGTGGAGTAGTGTGGAGTACTGTGAGGTACTGTGGAGTACATTGAGTTACTGTATAGTACTGTGGAGTACATTGAGTTACTGTATAGTACTGTGGAGTACTGCTAGTGATACCATTATGAGATGTCCTGAAGGAAACTGCAGATTTAACACATTTTAAAGTGATATTCCCATGATGCTTTGCTGTGCAGAGGTCAGGGATAACACACACACTCAAACACAAACACACACACAAACACACAGTTTCTAATAATAGCAGTATCAGTGTTCCAGGTTGAGTAAACTGTCCCTAAGTTCACTGGAATCACTCGTTTCCTCTGTTTGCTTTTCATAAGTTTGGACAGTTCAGACACACACACACACACACACACACACACACACACACACACACACACACACACACACACACACACACACACACACACACGCACACGCACACACACACACACACTCCTTCCCACAGGTCAGCCTCTGGGTCACCATGGCGACGCCTCCAGGTAACTCATCCCTCTCCTGAGCGGAGAACATCAGACCTGCACGAGATGGTCTGGTTGTTCCAGGAGAAACATGATGTCCTGTAGAAACCAGTGAAGGTTTCATCACATGAACTTGTGAAGACCTGTTGTCTCCTGACGTGAAAACTGACGAGAAGGTTCAACATATTCCAGATCCCTCAGTAACTAGGTCCACACACATCAGCACCTGCTGCACTCTGTATACAGTAAATACATATATTCATATATCCACACAGCTCACACACAGCTCAGGGTTATTGGTCCTATCCCTAACCCTCCGATTAGAAGGAGGAAGTGTGAAGTGTTAAGAGACGAGCTCCTGCTCCTGGAAACTTCCATCTTCAGACAAACCTCACAGATACTCAGTTTCCTTAGTATCTGCTGACACAGTGTTTTCTATACTGTGATGTTCTATGGTTTATGGTCAGCAGCAGGACACTGTGTCCCTCAGTATATTGTGATCTACATATCCATATGTATAGATATATGGATTTACATATAAATATAAGTTCATTAGGGTTGCACAGCTCTGTGTGCAGAATAAATGTTGAACTGACTTGTTTAAGGAAATTAAGTGTTGATCTAGTTTCACATGTTGGATAAAAAGACTAAAGTCATATGCAGCCGAACATCAAGACGTCTTTTGAAAGTGATTTTAGATTTTTCTGTGCATCTGCAGGTGGAACTGAATCCAGACGCTCGGAGCTCCACATCCTCCTGGATTCTCCTCCTCCTCTTCCTCTCTCCTCCGAGAAGAGAGGAAGAGGAGGAGGAGGAGGAGGAGGAGGAAACCAGCTCCTCTTCCTCAACCCTCCTAGAAGAGAGGAGGAGGAGGAAGAGAAGGAGGAGCTGGTTTCCTCCTCCTCCTCTTCCTCCTCCTCTGCGGTGATGCTTACACAAACCACTTTACTGTAAAGTGGGAAACTCTGAGCGTCAGGATCTGCTCCACACGTCATCACATGTGACTGAGTGGAGGGAGCACCTTGCTCAGAGGCACTGGGGCAGCTCCTCTGTTGTTGGACTTTAATGACAGCTGATTTATCTGCTGAGAAATAATTAATAATAATAATAATCAATCCGCCTGGTCCATAAAATAATCATCTGAATCTCTCTCCAGAGAGATATTGAGACGTGTTCTTGTCTCTGTGACAAATATTTAAAATGTAAGCAGATTTCTTAAAATAAAAATAAACAATGAACTGATTTTAAATCAATATGCTGCTGTTTGAATAATTTCTATGATTTAGTGTCTACTTTGAACTACATGTGGTCAGAAACTGTTTGAATGCAGCTGAAGCATGTAAACTGTTTATTGTTCAGAAGCTCGATTCAACTTCAAACAAAACGGGGAAATGAGATCTTAAGATTTAAGTCCTAATTGATGGTCTTGTGGTTTGTGAATCTGGTTGAGGAACATTACATTAAATCTGAGCCGTTGCATGTTTTTAACGTTTGAATCCGAAGCAGCAGAAGTTGAAATCCAGTGGGCGGAGCCAGTTTGTGCAGGAATGTTTTTTTCCTTTTCAGATGGGAGTTTCCAGATGTGATTGTGTAACTGCAGGACATGAAGTTCTGTTCTGTTGACTCTGCTGCTGGAACACTCCCATACAAACCAGTGAAGCAACGTCTGTCAACCACAGACACGCCTTCGTCCTCGTGAGGCCGCCTCCCCACGAGCTGGATGTGGGCGGGGCTAAACCCTCAACCCCCTGTGCTCCCCCGGCCTCGCAGCAGACACACAACACGACTCAGGGGTTAGGCTGCCACAGGCTACTTTAATGCGTTTGCAACCACAGGGTGACAGGGTGAGAAGTGGAGGTGTGTTGACCACAGGATTACAAACACACAACAGTACAAATGTTAAAAAACAAGCTCATTAGTTTCATCATCGTCGTCTTATTCTTTTTTTATATTTTTCTTTTTTCTAAGTTGTCATTAAAAAACACAAGGAAACAAAACCAAGAAGGCAGCCTGTCCTACATGAATAATAATAAAAAAACTAAAAGTTTGTAAACGGGACATTCTCCCGCCACCGAGCGATGGTCGTTGGTTCGATTCCCCTCCCCCGAGGTGTGGCGTGGGTCGGAGTGAGGCGGCAGCATCAGGAGGAGGCGGGGCTTCCTGCGTCACTGCTCTCACTCACCTGGCGTTGCATCACCATCTCCTTGGCAACGCAGGTGATCTGACCGTTTGTCACCGCACCCAGAACCCCCGCCCTGAGAACACAGAGAGACAGTGAGACCGGTTCTGTGTGGGCCCTGAAGAACCTGTCCAGACCTGCATCCTGTGGATCCTCTCATGAACACAGGGACCAGCCAGGGCCTTCGAGTTACTGAGTCATGTGACCCTCAGACGTTAAACTCTAGTGATCTTTTATAACAAAGATTTCAGTTTTATTCAACATGATGTTCAGACGGGTCCGGACTCGTCTGATACTTACTTCAGCTGAGCCTCCTCAGTCAGGGGGGTCATCCCGGGCGGCTTCCCAAAGAAGAAGCTGGACCACCAGTGTCCAGAGTCCTGCTTGGGGAGTCCTGCAGAGACACAGGAGGACGACACCAGGTTCAGACCTCAGATTTCTATCAGAGCAGCTTCTGAGATGTTCCAGCTCTCTGGACCATGTCTGTCCTGGTGAGAAGCTTCACTAACAGGAGACGTCCTGTTTGTTCCACATGTGAACACTCAGATGAGACGGATGACGGTTTAACAGCGTTAAAGACACTTTGCTCTCTGTGAGGAGCAGAGGAGAAGAACCAGCAGAATGTAGAGTTTCCACCGGAGCAGCTGTATTTACAGAGCGACGGCTGGGGACCAGGAACTGACTCTACATGGTGTCGCTCCAGAGCGCTGAGCTCACTGGAGTTTACTCAATGAAATGGATCGAAAAATAAAAAGGTCCTGAAGTTTAACTCTATGTCTGAAGAGAAAGGACATTTGATTTCTCACACTTACAAGTAGCAGTGTGAAGGTTTCGTCTTTTGAATCATTATTAATAACTGAACAACACAGAACTAAAGAAAAACAGTGAACTGAGCCGATTGCACACGCCCACGTTTCCCCTTTCACCTACTTCCATGTACCACACTGAGCGAGAGAGAGAGAGAGAGAGAGACAGAGAGAGACAGAGGGTGTGTGTGAGAGAGACAGAGAGAGAAAGAGAGTGTGTGTGTGAGAGAGACAGAGAGAGAGTGAGGGTGTGTGTGAGAGATAGAGAGAGAGAGACAGAGAGAGAAAGAGAGTGTGTGTGTGTGTGTGTGTGTATACAGTGTTAGCAGCCATTAAAAAGCTGACCCTGTGGTTTTCAAACAGACGAGTCAACACAATCCTCCATCTGTTCACATGCGGCTGCACTGAGACCAGGTCAAAGTCAGCAGGTATGAACTGGTGCAGAGGGTCACCACTGGCCACCTCCACTAACATCTACATCCTGACCACTAGAGGCGCAGTTTCAATTCAATGTTCTCCATAATCACATCAGCAGCTGACTCAACCACAGAAATCAGGAAGTTTCTCTAAGACACATTACAACAGTGAGTCACTGGTGTTTGGTCCCAAACAGGAAGACGTCTCGTGGAGACACTGACTCACAGAAGCCTCCGGGGGCAGTGAGACGATCCTGAGGTCGTGGACCCGTCTCCACGTAGAGCGACTGAGCGGTTCAAACCCCAGCAGCTGGACCTCACCCGGAGCAGAGTCAACACATTCAGGGGATTCAGGAGATCTGTTACCTGGGTGATGAGGGATGACCTCCCCGCTGTACTCCGAACTGCCACACGAGCTGCTGCTGGACGTAGAGCCGATGCGCCCTGCGGGGGGGGGGAGAGAGAGAGGGGTTAACTACAGATGTTCTCAGACTTGAACTTCAGGTCTTTATAGAGAACTGTTCTAGAGCAGATTCATACATCCAGTGAGAAGCTAATTTGAAAACAAGAACACAGGAAGGGAGTTGCCTCGAGCGACTGGATCTGTTTCCTTCCTCCAACGATTTCAAACAAGACACTGACGTTAACAGAGTTGATGAAGGATCCTGCAGCTTCTGTTAAAGATGGAATGTGTAGCAATGTGCATTTTGCTAACTGAGCAGGAGCCACTAGGGGGCGAGAGACTCACTTCGGTAGTAGTCAGCTGTTGCCACCAGAGAACCCCCCGCTGGAATAGCTGCCATTCTCCTGTGGTTGGTCGCTGATGGTTGTGCTGGATGGAAACCTGCAGAGGAAACAGATCAGTGAGAACTGAGACCTTTTATTAAATTAATCTGTTAATTATCACTTCTTTACCAAGTTAAGATCTAAATATGATGAACATGTTCAGATCCAACTGGTTTATTATTCTAAAAGTTTTAAATGTGAGTCTCAGGCAGATTCTCGTTTCTCTAATAATCCACACGGAGCTGCAGCAGATAAATAACTGAAGAATTATGATGATGATTGTTCCTGTTTCCTGATACGTTCATCATATTCAAGCAGAAAACAACTTCTTACATCGACATGATTACTATTGTTAATATAAACATTTGACTCATATTAATCATCATATTCTGTTCATCCTGAATGTGCCTCCACATCCAAGAGGATCAGAAAGATCCAGAAAGGAATCAGATGTATATTTAATCAGATGAAATATTTAATGATTTAATGAACATATCTGAAGACCTGGATTCATCCAAACAGACTAATAATGATGACGTTACAAAGGATATCAGCTCGATGACTGATTCTGGATCAGCTCCAGGATCAGTCTCTGGTGGGAGGACATGATGAGGTCATCAGACAACAACAAACCTGAGGTTCATCACAACAGCACGTGACGTACATTGAAACGTCAGATCTGAGGTCAGTTCACACAGAGTCACAGACAGAATCACCGACATGATGATAAACATGTTTCCTCTAACGGGTTCTGGACGAACAGCTGTTTCCGCCATGTTCTGTTTACTCATCATCTTCCAGCATCGTTAGCATGTTAGCATGTTAGCTCCCCCCCCTCCCCGGGCCCACACGCACCTCTCCCGGAGCAGACGAGCCGGAGGCCGGGCGGCGGCAGCGGGACGAGTCGGTCAGAGACTGGGGGAGGAGGCGCTACAGGCGACGGGTTCCATCGGAGGAAGAGTCCAGAGGAAGAGTCTCCGAGCGACGTCACGAAGCTTCTTCTTCTGCAGGTTCTGCTCTGATGGAGCCGCAGCGCTATATGTACCCGGGGAGGTGACGTCACAGGGCGGACCGGCCAATCACAGGCCCGGGGGCGGGTCAAGACCTCCAGGACAAAGAGGGGCGGAGCCACACGCTGCAGCAGAGCAGGTCAGAGCCTGTTTCTGTTATTACATATTATATAAGATTATATATAACATGTCAGACCCAGTTCCCATTATTATATCACATCATATAAAAACTGTAAAGACATATGTGCTAATGGAGACGTGGACCATACACATATTAAAGTAATCTATCTATTTGAAGTCTAAGGTGATTTAAAGACACAAGTAACTGAGGAAGAATGTTGAAGCGAAATATCAATACAGATTTATGAATTTTAAGAATCATCATAAACACGTGATATGTTCATAAAAACTGATGTGGTCATTGTAACATGTCATTTAGAAACAGACTGAACAACAGACTGAACAACAGACTGAACAACAGACTGGTCCTGTGGCCTGAACCCTCTCCCTGGAATGACTGCAGCTCCCTCCAGTGGTAAAATGTATGAACTGTAGGGTTTAGTCATACAGAACCATTTTAACAGAACTCAAACCAGTGGGTTTCTATCACCAGTGAGTTTCTATCACCAGTGGGTTTCTGTCACCAGTGGGTTTCTATCACCAGTGGGTTTCTGTCACCAGTGGGTTTCTGTCACCAGTGGGTTTCTATCACCAGTTATCACCAGTGGGTTTCTGTCACCAGTGGGTTTCTGTCACCAGTGAGTTCATGATGATATCACACACGTGACCCTTCTGTCTGAGGTGTTCACTGGTCCATCATGTGACCAGTTCAGTTTATTACAAACCTCTGTTACTGTCTCTGAACTGATGAAACATTTTGTCATTCAGCTCCACACACACAACTGTGCATCTGTTGTTCTATTAAAGTAAAACAGTATAAATATGGTTTCAGAGAAAGTGTCATTAGCTGGAGGATAAACAGAGTTTAAATATCAGAGCTGGGGAATGAAGATAGGCCATAAAACCTTAGGAGTGATAAACAGACACAAACACTTTGTCATTTAAAGGAATGCTTTATTGATATCCAAACATATACAACAAAACCAAAAAGTGATTTAAATCATAAGCTTCCACATCTGATCCCTTTTAATAATCTACATCAGCTGGAACTAAATAAAGCTATGAGTATATTCTCCTGTCGTCCAGCGTCGCCTCCACTTCCCATTGGCACCAGAACTCAAATCACAACTCAAAGAAAAGTCCTTTTCTGTCCAGAGTCCCACGACTGATTTACAGATTATAATCCCAAAGCTCGTTTTATCTGCAATTCACACTTTAATCTATTTTAAATGAGATTTTATGGAGTGAGAGCTAAAATAAAAGACTTAAGATATAAACGTGTTGTAGTGAGTGACTGCGTTCTCACGTTGGCAAAGCACAAAGTCAGAGAGAGGTTTGTTACATGTTTAAACATTTGCTTTTAACTGATGGTAAATTATTTATACATATGATCATTCTCTTGAATCCACATCTATAGAAAGAAAAATAAACTATGCTGAACCTAACCGAAAAATATCAACTAACAAAACGATCAACACAAAAAAACTAAATACAAAATGATCGAATCTGAAGCAGTTTGATGGGAAGTTGGTTTTTAAAAATGTGTTTTTACTTCAAGATCTTTATAGTTTAAATCTTCCCGGGAAGTTTTGGCTGGAATCATTTCATGATCGAAAATGTTAACAGTGATAAATCATTTATATTTCTTTCAGTTTCTACCTGAAGAAAACAGGTTTAGAGACGAGAGCAACGCTGGATGATCTAACATCGCACACAGCGACTCCAGAAAGAACCAGTGCTCCCAGTCTTTCCTCTCAGACGTGGCTCAGGATCCAGTCAACACATTTTTAAAGATCATCTCACGAAGAATCAAGTGCACGCTCTTTCTTCAATGAACCTTTCAATCAACTCTTAAATTCACATGAGCTCTGTTACCTAACGTCTGCAGACATCGTGTTCACTTTGACCTGAACGGTTGAAATCTATGGCTCAAGTTAGAATCTCCCTGGGATGGAAACCTTTAGGATGAAACCAGATCCTGAAGCTCACGTCCACTCATGAGATTGAGACGAACTTTTGGCAACAACGAAGCAGCGTCCGACACTGAGCCACGTTTAGAGAGTTCAGGGTTTGTTCCTCCATCGAACCTGAGGTCACCACCGCATCATGAACCTCCAGCTGATGGTGCAGAGCCACATCTGGGCTCCATGTTGTTTGGGAGGTTTCACCACTAGGAGGCAGTGTTGCCCGTGTACCAGCGAACTTTGTGCCAGCGGAAAAAAAAACTAGAAAACGACTTTTTCCATATTCAAGAGAAAAGTGACGGTGCTGCACGACTCTGGTGTCAGTGAGGGGCTCAAACAGTGTGTGTGTGTGTGTCTGCGTGTGTGTTGGGGCGGTGCAGGTCTACAACAATAAGAGCAACTGTGATTTTGTGTGTCTTTTGGCCTGGTGCAGCGTGTGTGCACCATCAGGACATTTAGTGTGTTAACAGAAGTGCATCGAGGGCTCGTTGGCAAAGCTTCAGCTGCGAGATGTTTGTAAAAGGACCCGTCAGCCCCTTCATCCAACCAGTCTGTTCAACAAACACAAATACGTACAAAACAAACTACACCTCGAGTTCTACAGCTAAACAACGGGTGAAACGTTTAGAGTGAGTAAGGCCGATAGAAAAGCGCCGATAGTGATACACAGCGAAGCATCGTCTCCCATCGTCACCAGAAGGAACCGAGGAGACAGTGGAGGAGACAGTGGAGGAGACAGTGGAGGAGACAGTGGAGGAGACAGTGGAGGAGACAGTGGAGGAGACAGTCGAGGAGACAGTCGAGGAGACAGTGGAGGAGACAGTCGAGGAGACAGTCGAGGAGACAGTCGAGGAGACAGTGGAGGAGACAGTGGAGGAGACAGTGGAGGAGACAGTCGAGGAGACAGTCGAGGAGACAGTGGAGGAGACAGTGGAGGAGACAGTGGAGGAGACAGTGGAGGAGACAGTCGAGGAGACAGACGAGGAGACAGACGAGGAGACAGTGGAGGAGACAGTGGAGGAGACAGTGGAGGAGACAGTCGAGGAGACAGTGGAGGAGACAGTGGAGGAGACAGACGAGGAGACAGTGGAGGAGACAGTCGAGGAGACAGTGGAGGAGACAGTGGAGGAGACAGTGGAGGAGACAGACGAGGAGACAGTGGAGGAGACAGTGGAGGAGACAGTGGAGGAGACAGACGAGGAGACAGTGGAGGAGACAGTCGAGGAGACAGACGAGGAGACAGTGGAGGAGACAGTCGAGGAGACAGACGAGGAGACAGTGGAGGAGACAGCTTCGCTCTCAGAGAAGGTTTCAGATCATCAGGAGAACGTCGACCTGTTGCACCTGAACCCTAACACCCAAACGTGATCACTACCCTCCTGCAGCCTCGCTGAGGATAGATTTATTCATATATATTTATACATATTGATAAAAGTTATGTAAAAACATTATGCAAAGCAGTGTAAAATAGTTTATAATACAAAATGGTTTAAGATTTTATTTTTTTACAGAAGACCTTGGTCGTCTTTGCATGGTTGTTATGGTTCAACTGAGATGAGATGTGCACATGCATGTAGCAGGTCCTCCCCGCCCCCCCCGCCCCAGTCACACCACTGACCTCTGACCTGTGAGTGAAGCTGGGGGCGAGTTGGGGACGACTGAAGCAGTCAGAGAGAAAGTTGACAGAAATATTAGAGTCAAGCAGCGAATCAACGGGTTTTCTTATGCCCATAGAATCTCGCAGGGAAACCGGATCAGGTCAAATGTGACCATAATTCAATGAGTGTTTCTAAAACAACTCCAGGCCAAAATGAAAAATCTGACATCTAGTTTCTCCTTCAGTTTTACTCGATGATCAGCTGATGTGTGTGTTTGGGATGAATGTGGACGTGAGTTAGTGACCCGAAGGAAGTGACCCGGCAGGAAGTGACCCGGGAGGAAGTGACCCGGGAGGAAGTGACCCGGGAGGAAGTGACTAAAGGCGACGAGTTTGTAAATTATTCAGGTCGAGAGATCAACAATTATGCAGGGGAGTGAAGGTTGACCTCCGACCTCAAATTCACAAGTCCGCCGCCTCTGCCCGTCTTTGGGGCGAGTGAGTGGAGGTGAGGCGGTGAGGTGGAGGGTCAAAGGTCAGGGCGGACCCTGCCGTGTGAGGTGATAACAGTACAGTCTCAGGTCATGAAGGAAAGTGGCAGCTGGGAGGAACAGGAAGTGGAAGAGGCGGCGTGCGCTCAGAAAGGCGGGTTCTCCTGAGTGGGGGTGGTGTCGGTGGGGGGAGCCGATGGCGTCCCCGTTCCCTCGGGGGCCGACGACCTTGTACTGCAGGGGCGGAGCAAAGAGTCGTTACTGCTCCTGGTGAGCGGCTCAAATCAAACACTCAAGACAAGTCAACTAATTCTATATGTTCTTTTCACATTTAACTTAACGTTCCAGCTCTGATTGGATAAATATTCCTGATTAACTTATTAATAACTTCTGTTGAACACAAGGCGCTGAGAGTTCTCACCTTCAGGTTCCCCATCTTATCCTCAAAGGACTTGAAGGTCGCAGAGTTCCTGAAGAGCAGAGACACAATTACATTGTGTTACATGAAAATGAAACAACTACAACTCATGAAAACACAAGAGACAGAAAACTAGAAACATAACACAACAGTTAACATTTTACACCTGTGACTTTTTACAATGAATGTTTTTCTAGATGTGGTTTAACACAACATGTTCACACAATGTAGAGTACGACAACAGCTCGTTAGAGAACCAGACAATGAAATAAACGAATGACTCATGTTACCTGAGAAATTCAAAATGAAAATGTTTGAGTGAGAGAGTGAGAGTGAGAGTGAGAGTGAGAGAGAGAGAGAGAGAGAGAGAGAGAGAGAGAGAGAGAGAGAGAGAGAGACAGACAGACAGCAGATCAGTGTGTTACTTTACCTCATGGCGGGCATACTTATCGAGTGGCGAATGGAATAGTTGCTACTTTGAAAGCGTTAAAGAGGAGACAGAGAAGTGCAAGTGTTATAAAGCAAGCAGTGGCAAAACACACACACACACGCACACAGACACACAATGCAGTAAGTTCAACGACCAAACTCAACAAACTCAACTTCAACTGTCTCAGACTTTGACCTGAACCATAACACAGGTTTACAAGGTCAAACTAAGTTCTGTGTTAAAAACAATGCATTCACTTCGTTTTCACTCATCATGAAAAGTTACTAATGCTAAAACACTAGCATAACAAACAAGTATTTCCTTTAGCCCAGAGACGAAGAGAGGCCTGCACACGGTTCTGTTTGTACTTGAGCAGAACGAGCAGCAGGAGGTTCTCCTGAGAGCAGGTGGTGTCCTGAAGGTGCCACCATCACAAACTGGTCAAAAGGGATTTCAGGTTCTATTGAGCTTCTGCGTGTTTGATTAAACCGCAAGAAACTAACATTATTAAAACCACTGCAGAGGTTAACATGCCAACATCCATGTGCAGGAGGAAACACTTTGTGTCCTACACATCTAGATTCAATGTACGTTCTCCACATGACCAGGACGTGTTAGTCTTACCCAAAGGAATTCGAGAAAGGTAGAGCTCTGCAGGGAAAACCAAGGCAGCCATTCAAAACACAAAGAAGAGAGAGAGTGAGGCAGAAGCAGCAGCAAGGACCAATCAAAAACAACCGAGGAGGAGGACCACAGGGCGGGTGAGACAGGGCGGGTGAGACAGGGCGGGTGAGACAGGGCGGGTGAGACAGGGCGGGTGAGACAGGGCAGGTGAGACAGGGCGGGTGAGACAGGGCGCGGGTGAGACAGGGCGGGTGAGACAGGGCGGGTGAGACAGGGCGGGTGAGACAGTAGGTGAGACAGAGCGGGTGAGACAGGGCGGGGTGAGACAGGGCGGGTGAGACAGTGGGTGAGACAGGGCAGGTGAGACAGTAGGTGAGACAGTAGGTGAGACAGGGCGGGTGAGACAGCAGGGGAGACAGGGCGGGTGAGACAGGGCGGGTGAGACAGGGTGGGTGAGGACAGGGCGGGGTGTGAGACAGTAGGTGAGACAGTGGGTGAGACAGTGGGTGAGACAGGGCAGGTGAGACAGTGGGTGAGACAGGGCAGGTGAGACAGTAGGTGAGACAGTAGGTGAGACAGTGGGTGAGACAGTGGGTGTGAGACAGGGCAGGTGAGACAGTGGGTGAGACAGGGCAGGTTGAGACAGTGGGTGAGACAGTGGGTGAGACAGGGCAGGTGAGACAGGGCAGGTGAGACAGCAGGAGAGTGGTGAGACAGCAGGGGAGACTGGCGGGTGAGACAGCAGGGGAGTGGAACATGCGGCGGTGAGACACAGTGTGAGACATGGCGATGGTAGGTGAGACAGGCGCGGTGAGACAGGTGACGAGGTGAGACAGTAGGATGAGACATGGAGGACAGGGCGGGTGAGACAGGCAGGTGAGACAGGGTGAGACAGCAGGTGAGACAGGGCAGGTGAAGACAGGGCAGGTGAACAGGGTTGAGACAGGGCGGGTGAGACAGGGCGGGTGAGACAGGGCGGGTGAGACAGGGCGGGTGAGACAGGGCAGGGTGAGACAGGGCAGGTGAGACAGGGCAGGTGAGACAGAGCGGGTGAGACAGGGCAGGTGAGACAGTAGGTGAGACAGTGGGTGAGACAGGGCGGGTGACGTGAGACAGGCAGGTGAGAGACAGCAGGTGAGACAGCAGGTGAGACAGCAGGTGAGACAGGGCAGGTGAGACAGGGCGGGTGAGACAGGGAGCGGGTGAGACAGGGCGGGTGAGACAGGGCAGGTGAGACAGTGCGGGTGAGACAGGGCAGGTGAGACAGGGCGGGTGAGACAGGGCAGGTGAGACAGGGCAGGTGAGACAGTGTGAGACAGTGCGGGTGAGACAGGGCAGGTGAGACAGGGCGGGTGAGACAGGCAGGTGAGACAGTGGCGGGTGAGACAGGGCAGGTGAGACAGGGCAGGTGAGACAGGGCAGGTGAGACAGGGCGGGTGAGACAGCAGGTGAGACAGGGCGGGTGAGACAGGGCGGGTGAGTGACAGGGCGGGTGAGACAGGGCGGGTGAGACAGGGCAGGTGAGACAGCAGGTGAGACAGGGCGGGTGAGACAGGGCAGGTGAGACAGCAGGGTGAGACAGGGCAGGTGAGACAGGGGTGAGACAGGGCAGGTGAGACAGGGCGGGTGAGACAGGGCAGGTGAGACAGGGCGGGTGAGACAGGGCAGGTGAGACAGGGCGGGTGAGACAGGGCGGGTGAGACAGGGCAGGTGAGACAGGGCGGGTGAGACAGGGCAGGTGAGACAGGGCAGGTGAGACAGGGCAGGTGAGACAGGGGTGAGACAGGGCAGGTGAGACAGGGCGGGTGAGACAGGGCAGGGTGAGACAGGGCAGGGTGAGACAGCGGGTGAGACAGGGCAGGGTGAGACAGGGCAGGTGAGACAGGGCGGGTGAGACAGGGCAGGTGAGACAGGGCGGGTGAGACAGGGCAGGGTGAGACAGGGCGGGTGAGACAGGGCAGGGTGAGACAGGGCAGGTGAGACAGCGGGTGAGACAGGGCGGGTGAGACAGGGCAGGTGAGACAGGGCAGGGTGAGACAGGGCGGGTGAGACAGGGCAGGGTGAGACAGGGCAGGTGAGACAGGGCGGGTGAGACAGGGCGGGTGAGACAGGGCAGGTGAGACAGGGCAGGTGAGACAGGGCAGGTGAGACAGGGCGAGGTGAGACAGGGCAGGTGAGACAGGGCAGGGTGAGACAGGGCGGGTGAGACAGGGCGGGTGAGACAGGGCAGGTGAGACAGGGCAGGTGAGACAGGGCGGGTGAGACAGGGCAGGTGAGACAGGGCAGGTGAGACAGGGCGGGTGAGACAGGGCGGGTGAGACAGGGCGGGTGAGACAGGGCAGGGTGAGACAGGCAGGTGAGACAGGGCGGGTGAGACAGGGCGGGTGAGACAGGGCAGGTGAGACAGGGCGGGTGAGACAGGGCAGGTGAGACAGGGCGGGTGAGACAGGGCAGGTGAGACAGGGCGGGTGAGACAGGGCAGGTGAGACAGGGCGGGTGAGACAGGGCAGGTGAGACAGGGCGGGTGAGACAGGGCAGGTGAGACAGGGCGGGTGAGACAGGGCAGGTGAGACAGGGCGGGTGAGACAGGGCAGGGTGAGACAGGGCGGGTGAGACAGGGCAGTGAGACAGGGGTGAGACAGGGCAGGTGAGACAGTGAGGTGAGACAGTGCGGGTGAGACAGGCAGGTGAGACAGAGGTGAGACAGGGCGGGTGAGACAGGGCAGGTGAGACAGGGCGGGTGAGACAGGGCAGGTGAGACAGTGAGACAGGGCGGGTGAGACAGGGCAGGTGAGACAGTAGGTGAGACAGGGCAGGTGAGACAGTAGGTGAGACAGGGCGGGTGAGACAGGGCAGTGTAACCCCAGAGACGGACGACAGCAGGGACACTTCCTGCAGATATTAGAACAGACGTCCTCCTGTGTGACGAACTCTTTATTTTCTGTCTGTGATTTTCTGTGAAACACAAAGTCTCTCACGAATGTGCAGCTGCAGCAACGTGTGTAACACAAAAGAAGATTATAGTTTGATAGTAGTTGTGAAACCATCTGTCTGCAAACTGAACAACTAGGAGAGCTTCAGAGGAAGAGTGGGGACGAACAAGGAGAACGTGCAACATGCAGCGAAGGACACATGAAGAGGAAACAGTTACACACACACACATATGCACACTGCCACATAAGTATACACACACACACACAAAGAGCGAACATCAATGTGCGTGTCAGTGGAAACTTTCTACAATGAGACGGCGATGTGAGTCAGCGAGAGGGAACAGGAAGGAGTTGGTGGTTCAGGCCTCTTCAGGCTCGTTGTACAGTCAAAGTTTCATCTCAACACAAAGTCACTCACAGTTCTTCTGTGTGTTATAGAAACAACACAAGTGTGACTTTAGGTTGAGGAAAGGTGACACATCTTCACCTGTCAGTCAAACTACGGCTCCATTCAGTTTCATGTGATTGTGAATGAAGCTGTGTTCACACATTTTGTGTCTCAGTGAAGACAATTTAAATTGTGTTGACCCACTCTGTGAGCTTAGGAAAGTGTTAGTGTCTCCAAGTTGCTCTACAGCTCCACTTGTATATAAATATACACAGCTACAGAGAAGCAGTGAAGATGAGAAGGTCTTAAAGAAACTAGAATCCTGGTCATAAGACTTTAACTGGCTTTGATTAGATATTAAATGATGGTTCTTTTTGAACTGGATTTTCTCCTCCACCAAGGAGGTCATGTTTTCATGTTTGCTGTTGGATTCATGGGAGAACTCATTCAATTGATCTGAAGCCAATTAGCTGAGGTCCTGAATCCTGGAACATCACTTATCATTGACAAAAATAGGAAAGGACAGAGAGTAGTGATTTTTGAAATAAAAAAGACAAGAGAAGATAAAGAAAATAATAGATAAGAAGAAAATAAAATAAATAAAAAGAAAATAA
Source organism: Pseudopleuronectes americanus (assembly GCA_038501795.1). Lineage (NCBI taxonomy): Eukaryota > Metazoa > Chordata > Actinopteri > Pleuronectiformes > Pleuronectidae > Pseudopleuronectes > Pseudopleuronectes americanus. Next base: position 58,894 of record JBAMIH010000172.1, read on the forward strand.
TTAAAACTAAAGCTAAAAACCCTAACAAATCACTACAACAGAAAAATAAATATACGCAATAGCTAAACAAAGCACTAGCCACTTTCCCGCCCTCAACCCATAGGCAAATATAGCTCCCCCCCTCCCCCATCCCCCCACAAACGTCCACCCCATACCACCCCACTACAAACCAACCAAAAAACCACTACACCCTCCCGAATCACTCATACCCATTCATACCACCAACCCTTCCATCTCTCAACACTAAGTCTGCACCCTTTCCACCACCCAACAACACTCCACCTCCAGCCCCCACCATGCCCACCCAAGCAACCTAACCCAACTAACCACCGACCCTTCGCACCTCGCATGTCCACCCCCCCCCCCCCTACCCTCTCATCACCCACCCCTTACACAAGGACTAGGCAGCGTGCTGTCTTGTTCACATTGTGTACAGATCCGTACCTTCGCCCCCCGATCCGCCCACCCCACATCACACCCCACCCTCCCCCCCGCGCCATTCCCCTCCCCCGGCCCATATCCTACCCTAAACTCAACCTCATCACACCCACCCAGACCCCCCTCCACAACACATCACACTCCGCCCCACATCAACCATCCCCCCCCCACCCTCCAACGCCACTCGTCACACCCCCCCACCCACCCTACCACCACCCCAACACACACACCCCCCACCCACCCCCACACACCACCCGCACCCCACCACACACCCCCCCCACACACCCCTCCCCCCCACCCCCCACACCACAACACACCACCCCCACACTACCCCCCCCACCCACCCCACCCCCTCACCCCCCCCACCCCCCACCCCCCACCCCCCCACCCTCCCTCCCCACACCCCCCCCACCCACCCCTCACCCCCCCCCCACACCCCCCCACACCCCCCCACCCCCCCCACACACACCCCCACCCACCCCCACACCACACCCCCTCTCCCCCCACCACCCCCCACCCCCCCCACACCCCCCCCTCCCCCCACCCCCCCCACCCACCCCCCACCCCCCCCACCCCCACCCCCCCCACCCCCTCCCCCCCACCCCACCCCCCCCCACCCACCCCCCCACCCCACACCCCCCCACACCACCCCACACCCCCCCCCCACCCCCCCCCCACACACACCCCCCCCCCACCCACCCCCCCCACCCCCCCCACACCCCCCCCACCACACCACCACCACACCCCCCCACACCCCCCCCCCACCCCCACCCCCCCACCCCCCCACACCCCACCACCCCCCCCACCCCCACACCACCCCCCCCCCCCACCCCCACCCCACACCACCCCCCCACCCCCACACCCCCCCACACCCCCCCCACCACCCCCCCCCCACACCCCCCCCCCACCCACCCCCCACACCCCCCCCACACACCCCCCCCACCCCCCCCCCACACCCCCCCACACACACCCCCACCCCCCCCCACCACCCCCACCCCCCCCACCCCCCCCCACCCCCCCCCCACCCCCCCCCCACCCCCACCCCCCACCACCCCCCCCACCCCCCCCCCACCCCCCCCCACCCCCCCCACACCCCCCCACCCCCCCCCACCCCCCCCCCACCCCCACACACCCCACCCCACCCCCCCCACCCACCACCCACCCACCCCACCCCCCCCACCCCCCCCCCACACCCCCCCCACCCCCCCCCCACCACACACACACCCCCCCACCCCCCCCCCACCCCCCCCACCCCACACCCCCCCCCACCCCCCCCCCACCCCACCCCCACCCACACCCCCCCACCCACACACACACACACCCCCCCCCCACCCCCCCCACCCCCCCCCCACACCCCCCCACCCCCCCCCCACACCCCCCCCCCACCCCCCCCACCCCCCCCCCACCACCCCCCCCACACCCCACACACCCCCCCCCCACACACCCCCCCCACCCCCCCCCCACCCACACCCCCCCACACCCCCCCACCACCCCCCCCCACCCCCCCACACCCCCCCACCCCCACACCCCCACACCCCCCCCACCCCCCCCCCACCACCCCCCACACCACACACCCCCACCCCCCCCCCACCCCCCCACACCCCCCCCACCACACACACCACCCCACCCCCCCCCACCCCCCCCCCACCACCACCCACCCCCCCCCACCCCACACCCCCCCCCCACCCCCCACACCCCCCCCACCCCACCCCCCCCCCCACACCCCCCCACCCCCACACACCACCCCCCACACCCCCCCCACACCCCCCCCCCACACCCCCCCCCCACCCCACCCCCCCCCCACACCCCACACCCCCCCCCCACACCCCCCCCACACCCCCCCCACCCCCCCCCCACACACCCCCCCCACCCCCCCCCCACCCCCCCCCCACACACCACCCCCCCCACACCCACACACACCCCCCCCCCACCCCCCACCCCCACCCACACCCCCCCCCCACCCACCCCCCCACCACCCCCACCCCCCCCCCACCCCCCCCCACCCCCCCACACCCCCCACCACCCCCCCCACACACCCCACCCCCCCACCCCCCACCCCCCCCACCCCCCCCCACACCCCCCCCACCACCCCCACCCCCCCACCACACCCCCCCACCCCACACCCCCCCCACACCCCCCCCCCACACCCCCCACCCCCCCCACACACACCCCCACCCCCCCCCCACACACCACACACCCCCCCCACCCCCCCCCCACACACACACACACCCCACCACACACCCCCCCCCCACCCCCCCCCCACACCCCCCCACACACCACACCCCCCACACCCCCCCCACCCCCCCCCCACACACCCCCCCCACCACACCACCCCCCCCCCCACCCCCTCACACGCACCCCCACCCGCCCACACCACACACCCCCCCCCACCCCCCACACACACACACACACACACACACTCACAC